>CM045738.1:5767500-5822500 GCA_024760905.1 Plotosus lineatus | reverse complement strand
CATTTCCTTCTCTGTCCTTTATCACTCTAACTTGCTGCACGTCTTTCCCATCTCTATTTCTCTGCTGTGCCAACCTGTATAGATCATTTTCTCCCTCCTTACTGTTCAACCTATCATACAAGTCATCATACGCCCTCTGTTTGGCCTTTGACACCGCTACCTTCGCCTTACGCCGTGTCTCCCTGTACTCCTGTTAACTCTCTTCGGTCCTCTCAATGTCCCACTTCTTCTTGGCTAACCTCTTCTTTTGTGTGTGTATATGTATGTATGTATATATATATATATATATATATATATATATATATATAAAGAATAATTTGTATTTGACATAAGCAGCCTGCTCCAATAAGATCTTGCGTCTAATAACCACCCATATGTACTGGGAGCAAAGTCATAGATCAAACTTGACAATTTTATTTGATCAGTCTCTGTAATGGTAAAATGAGGTGTTCACTGCATGTAAAAGTGAATTTACAAGGTATTTCAAGACTCTCTGCCATTGGGGAATGTCTGTAATGTTTATCAGTGACAACACGTTTGATTGTTCTGCTGTGCTTTAAAAAAAAAATCCAAATATTTTGCTGTGTCCTCTTGGTAAATGTCCAAGAAGGTGAACCATTCGAAACTGCTACAGCAAAACTATGGGATGCGCTGAATGAATGGAGCGATGAGCCAGATATGGACCTATCAGAAAGTGATGACTCGTACTTTTCACCCTATTCTCCTGCTCACTAACTTCATACATTTTAAAGAAGTTCCTGGCCATGTGCTTTTGTTTGTTTGTGTTCATTGGTTCAACGTGCCATGTGCTAAAGTTGAATATTCATATTGATTGGCTCGATTTTACTTTCGGGGAAATGTTTAAAGGAACAGCACCGGGAGGGAAAAGTGAGGGGTCTTTTTTTTTTAATTTTTTTTTTATTTTTAAATATATAAATTTATGCTGTTCTGTTTATTTTCAGCTTTCATGTAAGTAATTTGATTTATGATACAAAATGAATAACACATACCAGTAAAACTATTTTATTGTTCTGTTATTATTCATGTTTTCCACCTTGATGGGAATAAGCACTTACCATTCCAGTTCACTGGTAAACATTTTAATAAGCACCCGTCCACTCCAATTTTTTAAGCACCCTGGACGCTTATCATGTTGAATATGGTGTGTGTGTATATAGCTCTACTTGGCTTCTTGCATATGATCTGATCTCAACGAGGGAAATTTACCTCTTTACCCAAAAATAACTTGCGTAGACTGTTGCATATAATTCAATAAATTTAGTTCAGATTGACTCCAGCCTCCCTGTGACCCTAGTTAGGATTAAGAGTTGAGAAAATGAATTTGTAGTTAAAATAAAGAATGAAGAGAGGGGGTGAGGAAATGAATGTTTATTGCTGCTATAATATAGCCGATGACAGGAACATTGGGTCTCTCTCTCTCTTGCTCTCTTTCACACACACATTCTGTCTCTTGCTCTTTCACACCCATTCTCTCACATGCACATTCTCTCTCTTGTTCCCTCACACTCTCGTTTGCATGTGCTCTCTCTCTCTCTCTCCCTCGTTCATGTTCGCTCGCTCTTACACACTTATTTACATTTACAGCATTTGGCAGAGCCCTTATCCAGAGCAGCTCACATTTAACTCCTACAACCGAGCAGTTTAAGGGTTAAGAACCACACTTGCTTGTACGTGAATGCGCACACACACTTTGATCACTTGGTGATTCTGAGGTTGAAGTTCACTGGTGCGGTGATGAGGTGTGTGTGATTAGATCCAGCGTTGATGAGTGTTTATGTTGAGAGTCTGTGCTGATTCGTAATGAAGTGAATACTGGAGTTCCAGCACTTTTCCTATGTTCATTTCTCAACCTGTTAGAGTTTCACAGCGATTCCTGACAAGAACAGATGGAATTATGGCACCTATTTAAGTTTCCTATACATCTGTGACTAGCTCTTTTCTCACTCTATACTTTACATGTGCCGTGTAATACTGTAGTTGGTAAATCAGCGTAGTGCAAGTGGAATACAACACTTAGAGATGTTTCAATAAAGGAAAATAAAAATACTGTTGAATAGTTCAGCAGTCTTCCAATGATCATGTTCTTATAACAGCATTCTGTATTGTTGGTGCTTGATTTTTATACACGATCAAGAGACCTGGGACCATGTACAAAGTCATGCTCATAAAAGTTTCTCTCTCTCTCTTTGTCTCAGGGTTATCTGTTCATCTCTGTGTTGGTCAACAGTAACAGTGAACTGATCCGGCTTATCAATAATGCCATCAAGAATGATCTGTCGAGCAGGAACCCCACCTTCATGTGTTTGGCCCTACACTGCATCGCCAATGTGGGAAGCAGGGAGATGGCTGAGGCCTTCGCCGGAGAGATCCCACGCATCCTGGTGGCAGGGTGAGAGAACCGAAACTTTCGAACACAAGGAAGGAGAATGTGAATATGGAGAGAGAGTTTGAGTTTGGGAACGGGTGTGACGGAAGGGACATGAGTTAAATGCCATGTCAAGGCTGATGACGATGCACCTGTTCCAGGTTTAGGGTTCTGAAGGGCCATGTTATGAAAATAAAGACTGGGTTTTATGCTATGCTTCAGTGACTTACTCTACATTTGTATGAGTGTAAATCAAGTTTTATTGTGTACCGTCGATTTTACTGGTTGAGTAGAAATGTGTGGTTTTTGCATCCTGAAAGGTTCAATGAAGGTGTGTGTCAGGGGGATGGACTTCATGTTAAATAACAAACCCAGTGTTATAATCAAGAGAGATCAGACTTGGAAAGGGCGGTGACTAACACATCTGTGTGTTGCAGGGACACGATGGACAGTGTGAAACAGTCGGCTGCTCTGTGTCTGCTGCGTTTGTATAAAACATCTCCTGACCTGGTGCTGATGGGAGAGTGGACATCCAGGGTGGTGCATTTACTGAATGATCAACACATGGTGTGTCTGAGAGGGAAACACTCACTCCAACAACACTATTCAAATAATCATCATAATCATACGTAATCTTTATGTATAATAATGAGTACTTGCTACCGTGTTCACCAATGCAAGCAGTTTTCCATAATTATTGAACCGAATGTATTAGGTGGGTGTGTTTAACATTTTCAGTGATTCTTACCCATGTTTGTGACACTCTGCCCCAGGATCTATATGCTCCCAAACTCAAACATTCCTGTTGAAGTCCAGAGTGACTCAAAACCCTTCTTATATTTAAATAGAAAAAAAAAAGTTTAAAATATGATAGAAAAAAAAATAATATTGATTATTGTTTGCACAAATGAAATTTGCTGCATTGAGAGCAGGCTCTAAGGTATGATGGAGGTTCAACCCCACCCATCCTCAGTCATTGATATGGATGGGAACACATTGTGTGCTCGCTCACATCAAAACAACCGCACCCTTGACTGCCTGTCCACCGGGCCTTTCAGAGCTGTCTCAATGTTCCACGGAACCAAAACGTTGGAAAACCAGCTTGCAGGTGTGTGCGCGTGCGCGCGCGTATTGAATTTCAGGTCTGTGGGCTCAGCTTAGAAAGGAAATGTGTTTTCAGTAAGACAGAGCTTCAGCACACAGCTGAAGGAACATTGAAAGTGCTGAGGGAAACGTATCCAGATCAGCTGATCTCATCATGTTGTGATATCTGGTGGTGGCCCGTTCTCTTGCACTGCCCCACTGTGCTACCTTAAATCATATGTACTTGTTCACCTCAAACTCTTGAAGCTCTTAAAGTTGCTGTTCAGCAGAGGATCGATGCTGGTCCACCTGAAGTGGCCCGTGGAGCCATGGCAGCCCACGCAAAAATCATCTCAAAGGGTTTGGATCGCAACACCTACCATGTGGAGCAACATCTTTAAAACATGATCAACAAAATCTGTATTGATTGCAGTTGTGAGTTTTTGAGTTGCCCTATTCATGTATGTGTAAAGCTGTGTGTTTAATCTCGGGACTGTTTCATTCTCGAGTTCAGGATGCAGATCAGTAACCAGAATCAATATGATCTGTTTCAGGTCCCCCCTCCCCATTTCTAACTTCTCTCTCTCTCTCTCTCACACTGGGGTTTGTGTTCCAGGGTGTGGTTACTGCGGCCATCTCCCTCATCACCTGCCTCAGTCAGAAAAACCCAGACGAGTTTAAGACATGTGTGTCCCTGGCCGTGTCTCGTCTCAGCAGGGTGTGTCTCTATCCCCCCCCACACACGCACACAGTACACAGGTGTTATATTTGTTTCGATGACATTTTCCTTTTTATATAGTTTTGTGGGTGTGGCTCAATGGATGAGTTGAGATTACATTTATCCACAATTCCTAAAAGATGAATACATTATGCTCATCTTAAGTTTACTTGGTACATGTGGTTGTGACACCCTCCCTCCCCATGTATCTCTGGTTCAGATTGTCTCTTCAGCATCCACAGACCTACAGGACTACACATATTACTTTGTCCCTGCCCCCTGGCTGTCCTGCAAGCTGCTTCGTCTCCTGCAGTGCTACCCTCCTCCTGAGGATGGTGCAGTGAAAGGTCGTCTGGTGGAGTGTCTGGAGACAATTCTCAACAAAGCCCAGGAACCTCCCAAGTCCAAGAAGGTGCAGCACTCCAACGCCAAGAACGCCATCCTGTTCGAGGCCATCGCCCTCATCATTCACTATGACAGGTGAGGACTTTGCATGATACACGCTTCCCTCCATATTCATCCTCATCTATTCACCTGGTTATTAATTTTACATTAAACACAAAATCCCTGTCTGTGTGTGTAAAACAGTGAGCCGAACCTGTTAGTGCGGGCGTGTAATCAGCTGGGCCAGTTCTTGCAGCACAGAGAGACAAACCTACGCTACCTGGCCTTGGAGAGCATGTGCACACTCGCCAGCTCAGAGTTCTCTCACGAAGCCGTCAAAACGCACATTGAGACGGTCATCAATGCCCTCAAGGTCAGTACACGCACACACTCTCTGACTGTTTATTCACTTAGTTTGTTCAAGTATACACATGTCTGTCTGTCTGTTAGACTGAGCGTGACGTGAGTGTGCGTCAGAGGGCAGCCGATCTGCTGTACGCAATGTGTGACCGCAGTAATGCGAAGCAGATTGTGGCTGAGATGTTGAGTTACCTGGAGACGGCGGATTACTCCATCCGTGAGGAGATGGTGCTGAAGGTGGCCATCTTGGCGGAGAAATATGCAGTGGATTACTCCTGGTATGTGGACACCATCCTCAACTTGATTCGTATCGCCGGGGACTATGTGAGTGAGGAGGTGTGGTACCGCGTCATCCAGATCGTCATCAACCGCGATGACGTGCAGGGCTACGCTGCCAAGACGGTCTTCGAGGTACATACGCAAATGCATTTACACGTGTGTGCGTGTGCGCAAACATATCATATGTGTGTATGTATTATGAGTCACTCACTTCTACCAACTGATTGCTCATGTGGCTTCTTCCTCTCAAGGTTTCTTCATTGGTAAACTGAGCGAGGTTTTTCTTGCCTCAGCTGCATTCTGTCGGGATGTATACGGCTTCTAGAAAAATGTTTCAGTTTAAATTCTTTATTGACTGTGCTTATTTATTATTATTTAAAGCTGCTATGTAACAGTGTTGTGTATAAAAAGCTTTACACAAACAAAACTGAACTGAGTGTGAACTTTGACCCCAGGCTCTGCAGGCTCCAGCGTGTCATGAGAATATGGTGAAGGTCGGGGGTTACATTCTCGGGGAATTCGGAAATCTCATTGCTGGTGATCCTCGTTCCAGGTGAGTGTTTGCTTTCTCGTCTTTATCACACACACACAGACACACACTGCACAAAAACAGTGTAATATTATAATATCCTCTCTCTCCACTCCACCACCCCACCTCACCCCTCTGCAGTCCGTTGGTCCAATTTAATTTGCTCCACTCGAAGTTCCACCTGTGTTCGGTTCCCACACGTGCTCTGCTCCTCTCTGCCTATATAAAGTTCATTAATTTGTTCCCCGAGACGAAGAGCACCATCCAGGAGGTTCTACGCTGTGACAGTCAGATCAGGAACAGTGACGTGGAGCTGCAGCAGAGAGCCGTGGAATATCTCAAACTTTCCTCCATTGCCAGCACTGACGTCCTGGTGAGAAATCCTCCTGCAGGGGTTCGTTCTGGGACTGGTGCCATTGCCAGCATGGAGAGGGTTCAGTCCATGGGTACCTCCCTGTGTGTTCTGACCGAAATCACACGCGCTTTCCACCAACTACATCCACAACTACATTACAGCACTGCGGTAAACGCTGGGTCACGTCCCAAACTGTGGTACTGCACTCACTCACGAAGCACAATAGTAAACGCAGAGTATGATGTTTAGTACAGTAGTGGAGTACAACAACAACTTTGCTGTTTCCCCAGAGAAGTATAGTACTTTAGCTTGTGAAATGTAAACATTTGGTATGCGGTTAGGGACCGAGCCGCAGTGGAAAAGGGGTAACAGTGACTGCTTCATGTCACAGTGGATATAAATAAATAAAACGCGAGCCAACTCGTGTAGAGAAGTGGTGTCTAATCTAGTCTAGAAAATTGCTCATTCTGATTTTGCGCTTCAAATTACCCGGACACTACTTCTTGCTGGTGTAGTCCCGCCCACAAGCCACATCACCAGGAAAATTTTTTTTAAATATGTTGTGTGGCTGATATATTTTGTGTGTGTGTGTAGGCCACAGTGCTGGAGGAGATGCCCCCATTCCCTGAGAGAGAGTCATCCATCTTGGCAAAGTTGAAGAAGAAAAAGGGCCCAGGTGCTGTGTCCAGTACTGAGCTGGAGGATGGAAAGCGAGAAGGAGGAGAGCTGAATGGAGGCGGAGGAGGAGAGCGGCCCGGGGACAATTCTGCCATTGCAGCGTCTAACGCAGTGAGACAAATGCCCTCTCTGACCTGCTGCTGCACTGGTCACTCAGCAGAAACACACACACACGCAGGAACAGTGCTGCTGTGTTCGCAGTTCACTGGGAAATGAGTCAGCATAAACCTGAACCCTCCTTAGAACCGCAAAAGGAAGTCCCTTCTCATTTTCCCCGACGCATACACACACACACACACACACACACGGTCCTTGAACCCAGCACGGTGGAAAGTCGCTCTGATTTGTCAATGTTAAATTCTGTTTTGGCCGTTTTATATTGCATGTTTTGCCTCACTCGCTCAGTGGTGGTCTCCGGTTACCATAGAAACTCAGATTTTCCCTCCTCCCTACACATAGCTGTACAGTGGTACCTCACTTAACGAAAGTCTCACCAAATGAAAAATTCAGGTTATGAAATGCATTTTTCTAAAATTTTTGTCTCCGAATATGAAACAAGTTCACGTTACAAAAGTGCCATCTTAAAAATTCAAAAGCGCTGTTCAAACATTCAAACAATGTGTTGGTTGATTTCCCATTGGTTGTCTCCAAACACCCTGCCCCGCTGGCCTTCCATTGGCTACGAGGGAGCTGAATCGCCATAATACAGGACTGTACCCATAATGCTTTTCGTGTGCCTTTGACCCATTGTTCGACACACACGCGTGAAGGAGAGTTGTACTGTTGGTTCGTGAGGTTTTTTTGAGTGTGCTAATTGCAGAGTTATTTTTTGTTATTAATCATGAGCCCCAAGAAAGTGATTCTCGGTGAGACTGAAAAGAAGAAGCGGGCTCCGTATCAATAAAAGTAAAACAGGAGATGATAAATATGAAAGTGGGGTTCGGTTGAGTGAAATCGCAAAGGAGTACGGCCAAAACCCCTCTACAATCGGGACGATATTGAAGCAGAAGGAGGCATTAAAAGTGGCCATACAGTGACGGAGGTGATTTTTTTCAAAATAATCACCTCCGTCACTGTATGGCCACTTTTAATGTGGATTAAATTTTGAAAAATGCAGTTTACGAAAAAGTCACTTGAACGGATTAATTTCGTAAAGTGAGGTACCACTGTACAGGGATCCCTCGCTACTTTGCACTTCAATTCATTCGGCTTCAGTGCATCGCGTTTCTTTAAAAAAAATATATATACACACACACACACATATATATATATATATATATATATATATATATATATATATATATATATGTGTGTGTATGTATGTGTGTGTGTGTATGTATTTGTGTATATATATAATATAAATAGAATTAAAAAATAAGGAAGAATAGGGAAAAAAGTTAAGGAAACTGCCACAAAAGCAAGGCCAATTATGCAAAAACCCCTAAACCAACTCAAAACAACCCAAAACCTCCCATCAAAACTACTTACATTGTTGCATCTGTGTGTGCAGCTGTGCGCGTATGTATGTGTGTCGTCTTCTCATGCAATACTATGTGTATGTATTTATATTTTTACACCTTATGCATTATTTTTGAATGTTAGTTGTTATTATAAGAATTTATAGCATTGAATATGTATTTATTGATATACGTCAGTTGGGATGGGGTGATCCCATTTCGCGGATTTCGATGGTTGTGTGGGGATCTCGGTCCCAATTAACCACGGAAAGTGAGGGATCCCTGTACAACGGTTTCGTTCCCATTTAATCTGACATGGATCATTCAATCCAATATAAGCAGAATTCACAACATTAACATTAACTCACTAATGTGTTAACGTCACTCAGACGTCCAACTGAGGTGGCTTGATACAGCACTCTGGGAACAGCCTATTCGCTCCGAGATTTCTTTGTGTCTTACCCTCTTGCTTGAGGATCTCAATGATGGCCTTCTGGACAGCAGTCAGGTCGGCAGTCTTACCCATGATTGCGGTTTTGAGTAATGAACCAGGCTGGGAGTTTTTAAAAGCCTCAGGAATCTTTTGCAGGTGTTTAGAGTTAATTGGTTGATTCAGATGATTAGATTAATAGCTCGTTTAGACTACCTGAACATGATATGCTAATTTTTTGAGATAGGAATTTTGGGTTTTCATGAGCTGTATGCCAAAATCATCAGTATTAAAACAATGTCCTGAAATATTTCAGTTGGTGTGCAATGAATCTAAAATGTATGAAAGTTTAATTTTTATCAGTACATTACAGAAAATAATGAACTTTATCACAATATGCTAATTTTTTGAGAAGGACTAGTACAGCATATACTGTTGTAAAGCACTCGTTTTAAACTCTTTTTCAATTATTATTCCAGTACAGTCTGTCTGTCTTCCTTTCGGCTTTTTCCCTTTTACTCGGGAGTCGCCACAGCAAATCATCTGATTGGCACGTTTGATTTGGCAGAGGTTTTTACGTCGGATGCCCTTCCTGTCACAACCCTTTTTAGCAAGGGACAGAAACACGCTGACGACTTTGCAGCCTACTCTTTACGAAAGTCAGCAATGGTTCTTTTACATGCCTCTCAACCATAGACAGTGACAGACATGGCCCGCCTTTGATAACCCAGTTTGTTCCAGTACAGTACCCTAAGTTAATTCTGAGAATGTTTGTGCGTGAGATTTTATGTTCTGTCGCATGTTTAACAAATGATACCAAAAGGAGAAACTTTATTACGCTTCATGTCCTTTTACATCGAACTTGGAATGACGTCTTGGAGTGTCCAAGATGGCGCTGCCTAGAGGGCAACGTCGCAGAGTTCTCGGAGTCAAATGGTTTTTGTTCGTTTTAATTTGTTTTATTTGTTTGTTCATGCTTTGCACTATGATCGGTCGACCCTACCACAGCTATGAGCAGCTTCGGGCAACTAAGCATGCAACAACTTCTTGAGCATCTTGAGATGCTATGCTATCATTAAGCCCAGGCGGAGTTCTCCGATTCTCGGGCGCGTGGTTAGCACTTCCGGCCATACTGCTTTAAAATGTTTAGTCCCTGCAAAACAAGATGGGTGAGCTTCATGCTCAGATTGCAGCGCAGAGGGATCTACAGGACTGTGTTTCTGTGAAATATGCTCGAGGAGAGTGCACCCGATAAAATGAACAAACAAAACAACAAATAAAACAAATTAAAACTAACCATAGCATGATAGCTCTGCTTCGTTATACATGCCCGAAGATACTCCGATCTTATAGCTGTAGTATAGACGAGCATAGTGCAAAAAATGAACAAACAAACAAAACAACAAATAAAATGAATAAAGAAACAATTTGACTCTGTGATGAGAACTCTGCGACGTCGCACTCTGGGCAGCGCCATCTTGGAGACGTCACTCCAACTTCAATGTAAAAGGACATAAAGAGTACTGTAATAAAGTTTATCCTTTTGGTATCGTTTGTTAAATATGCTACAGAACATAAAATCTCACACATAAACATGAACTTGGTACTGTACTGGAATAATAATTGAAAAAGATTTTAGTACAACAGTTCAGAGAAAACCATCGTTTCTCTGGAGAAAGTTTTATCTCTTCAGAAGAGACATCCAGCGTTTTCTATCGCTTAGCTAGAGAAGACGCAGTGTTTGAGTGGTATCATAGAGCTTAACTGGTAATTAAAACACACAAAAAAGAGGCTCATTAACAACTTGTGTGAATGAGGAAAAAGGGATGGGAAATCAGCTTAACCAATCAGGAGAAAGAAGGGCAGCCATTGGCTGAATTTGAATCACGTGCCAGTTGCTCGGCAGTCAGCGAATACTCAAACCGTGGGTGCAAAACCGCGAATACTCAAGGGCCTACTGTACTGAATTCAATGTGATAAGCACCCAGGGCGCTTTCAAAGTTGGAGTGGGTGGGCACTTATTAAAATGTTATGGGAGCAGGCCGCTTATTACATCTTCAGCGCTTCAAGGGTGTGTGAGGACACTCGCTAAAGTGACTCGTCGTAAATCTTATTTATGGGTTACAGTGTACATGATTTAATTATTGATCTCACTGGCATTTAATTTTAGCGATCAGTTTTGAGCTCTCCAGATTAATAAAACCTAAACACATACGCAGAGGTTTAAAGTAATCCGGCCCAATGAAAGGAGGAGGAGTTAATGTGTGTGTAGATATTGATGCACTGCGGTGGCTGAGCTGCTTTACTTTGTACGATTAAACACACACCATGCTTCTCAGGCATTCTTCCTGTTTAGATGACATTCTACCTTTTTATGGTGTTCAGTGGATGTGGCTAAATGTGTTCTGAATTTGGAGGATTGGTGTTTGCATTTATCCACATGATTACACAATGCCAGTCTCAAGTTTACAGAGTATGTCATGTGACTGTTACATGACTTAAATTTCATTCTCTCGCGCTCTCTGTCTCTCTCTCTCAGTCCACTCCATCTCCTTCAGCTGATCTCCTGGGTCTCCGTTCTTCCGTCCCTGTCAGTGCAGCCCCGCCCAGTGCAGGCAGCCTGTTGGTGGATGTATTTTCAGAGGTGGGGCCTGCAGCTCCAGCTGCTGCGGTCAGTGATGATGGCTTCCTCAGGTAGGAGTGTATGTTTTTGAAATCATTAAGAACAGATGTTTCTTCTGAGAGAAGCTGCAGTGTCTTGTCAGACTTCCTGCTCTTCTGTTTTTCACTTCTCTTTTCCTCTGGCTGTGTGTAATCTGTTCCACTTTAGCTTACTGTATATGTGACTGTCTCTCTTTTTCTCCTGCTTTCTCCTTTTTCTCTCCTTCCCTCCCTTTTCTGTGTGTCTGTCTCTCTCTCCCTGTGTGTGTGTGTGTGTGTGTGTGTGTGTGTTTGTTTTTATATCCTCCTTTGTCATCGGACGATGGCAGAGATCTGGAACCTCCCACTGAGAGCTCTGACTCCTTATTGGCTGAGGGTCCTGGTGACTCGGAGTAAGAGGCCAGTGGTTGGCTAGCGTGTCAAATATGCACACATTTCACCTGAGTGTAGGCAGGTTTCCATCCCAGGGGCTTTCATTCATTGTAAACAAGCATGTTTTTGGTGCAGGTAATGCATCATCATCATTATCATTACAGGAGAAGGATTTGTGTTTTTTAAATTGTAAGCCATGTAAAACTGTTGTTAACAGTCCCATAAAGTGTTCGGAGGAGGTGGGTGGTGGTGGTGATGATGATGATGATAATAGCAGAGGTTCTTTTGCTTTGAGTCGCGTTCTCATTGAGAGCTGTGGATTTTAATGTTTTTTTAATGTTTATGCTGCTGTGAGTTTTGATCATTTGAACACTCACCAGCAATCATTTTTTCTGCCAATAATGTTCATCCTCTTGAAATAGACAGTTGACTTTTGGGAAGCCCCGCTCCTTTCCCCACCTGAGGTTAGTGATGTTTGAATCAGTTCCTTCATCTCGAATCGGTTTACTCGTTTAGCACGTTCACGTCATTACTCTGAATAGAACATGCCTTCAGTGTTCCTAGTAAATAAAACTTCAGTACACATACAAACGGTTCAATAACTCAGAGTGACGTGTCTGATGTAAATCTGGTATCGCTGAGGGTGTGAGTGTTTAATCTGTGCTCGCAGCAATATCATTCTGGCCCTTGAGTTAATTGTGTCCAGTGGATGGAAACCTTGCTAAAACCTTTGTGACAGATTGTTTCTGTTTGTTGATGGAATAGTGCTGCTGCAGTTCCTGCAGTGAGTTTGGATGTGGTGCTTGTGCTGGACATTACACCAGCATGCTGTGTGTGTGTGTGTGTGTGTGTGTGTGTGTGTGTTTCTGTGGTCTGGTGTTACACTGTGCTGTGGTCAGGGCAGGGTTTACATGCTCACACTAACCCTCTGCTTCATTTTCTTTCTCGCATTATCATCTCTCTGGCTGCTGCTCATTCCTCTCTTCTGTTGGGGGTCTTCCTCCTCCTCTTCACCACTCACTCCCTCACTCTCAGCTCTGCTCCTCCCCCTGCGGCCTCTGAAGATTCCACTCCTCCTCTACCTGAGTCAGATGAGCTGCTTAACAAGTAAGAGTCACACCACATGGCTGCCTTATCTCTTATCTCATTTGATGCTAAATTGCATGAGGTGTGTGCTGTCTCTCTCGCGCTCTCTCTCTCTCTCTATCTCACTCTATCTCATGGTAGACCAAAACTGAAACATGTGCCTTGAAAAAAAATTAGTTATCGTTAAAACTCATGTTTTCTAAGTTTAATTTCATTCTAGTATATATATATATATATATATATATAATGAAATATTAAGGGGCACGAGTTTGGGTTTTCTTCTCCTCCTGTGGAGGGCGTAAATGAACTGAATCATAAACTAACAGGTCCGTGTAGTGTCTAGTTTCACAAGACACGACCACTTTAAGACATGACACGCCCCCTTGAGTGAATGCAAGTTAACACCTAATTCTAATCATATAGTGGGCGTGTCATGAGTATTGGGTGTCCAAAGGTATTGCAATACAACTTTTTGGTCTGGTCGTGGAACCTATGGCTCGCGAGCCAGATGTGGCTGTTTTGATGACTGCATCTGGCTCTCAGATAAATCAGGTGGCCTTTCTTAACAGAATAACTAATACATAATTTCGCTGTCCCTTGAATAAAAATACAGACAAAAGCCATCAAATAAAACAAAAACATAAATAAAGCTCACACATTTCAATCTATTCATCTATTTTCAATGCCACTTGTCGCTGTGGCGCGCTGCGGAGAGCCAATCCTTTCTGTACTCCAGTGTGTGGGCGGGCCCGATACCTCGAAACTATAATTTCATTGGATTATATGCAACAGCCTGCGTGTGTTGTTTTTGAGTAAAGAGGTAAATTTCCCTCATTTTGATCAGCTCATGTGCAAGAAGCCAAGCAGAGCTGATGAGCAAAACACAAATGGACAGAATGAAAAAACTTCAACCTGCAGACCAGCTGATTGTCCAAAACTTGGGGACGTGCTTCCTGTCACATAAATACTGCAGTGTGTGAGTCCTGTCGTCTTGACCATGTTTTGCTCCACATGCGCATGCGAGCAGTCTTTCTCATAACTGAAAAGCATCGATACCAACCTGCGGTCACATGTAATAGATGGAAACCTAAACGCCTGCATGAAGCTGAACCTCAGCACGTATCAACCATACATATAAACCATATACAAAAACCATATACAACCAGAAGTTGCATTGATGGTAAGAAGTACTTTTCTTATTAATAAATAACTTCGTAATGACAATGTTGTTTAAATAATTCGGTCTTATTATACTCTCAAATTGTTGGTCTCAGTATTAAAAAATATATATGGCTCTCAAAGGATTAAATTGGGTCTTGTAAATTTTTTTTTTTTTTGGGCTCTCTTAGTCAAAAAGGTTCACGACCCCTGCCCTGATCTACGAATTATTTTCTACTCGGTGAAAGCATGTATCAAGTAAAAACACACACGTGGCTTTTGTTTCAGTACATTCAACATTTTAATGTTGTGTATATAGAATGTTTTCAGACATTTATTCTGAATTATTTTAATTAGGCAGCCTCTCTAACACACACACTAAACATTGATGCCTTTTTAATTTATATTTTATTTGTTCTCTCTGTCTTGCTGCAGATTTGTTTGTAAGAATAATGGAGTTCTGTTTGAGAATCAGTTGCTGCAGATTGGTATAAAATCAGAGTACCGCCAGAACCTCGGTCAGTTACTCATCGTACTGTCTGTCTCTCAGCAATGCACCTGCAGAGAACAGAGCCCAGATTTCTCACTGTGTGTGTGTGTGTGTGTGTGTGTGTGTAGGGAGAATGTACCTCTTCTATGGCAATAAGACGTCAGTGCAGTTTATCAGCTTCACCACCACTGTGAGCTGCCCTGGAGACCTGCAGTCTCATATCCTTTAATGATTTACAAACACAGAGGATGTGAGTATCAAACGTTTTTACATGAGACCATTACAAGTTTCACAATGATTTTTTTCTCCCTACTTGGAGATCGAGTTACAGTAGGCCCTAGTTATTCGCGGGGGTTTGATTCCGGCCTATCCCACGAATCGAGGTAATCAGCGAGTTCTGTACCCGGAAGTAAAACGCTATGTATCATATTACATGTGCTAAAATATACTTCTTAAACACTTTTTAATTTTGTACTGTGATATTTATTGATGATAAATTTCTTATTCATGAATCATACGGACTTTTTATTCACAGAAGTTTTCACAATGTTTGGGATTAGATATGAATCCAGAGTCAGCTGAATTTCATCTGAAGTTCATTTCGTGCTTTGCTTTTATTCTTTAAAAAACACAATTTTCAGGGGTTTTTTTTTTAATTTATTTTGTTACGCCTGGAGTGTATGCGTCGGACCCAGAGATGCAGGAGACCATAAGAAGATTCAACGATTTTATTTTGCACTTGGAACTGTAAATCACGGGAATAATAAATCAATGGAACTGGTTGAGCACGAAGCAAGATCCCAGGGGTCAGAGAGAAAGCAGAGGAACAGAATCACTAGGAAAACAATCTTCTAACATCGGAGGGAAGCGCGCCGCTCCCATTTATAGCTTGCTGATTGCAGAGTGGGACCAGGTGCGCTCTTCTGGAACTCGCCTACCGGCAATAGCCATGCCCCTCGCCAGCACCTGCAATGACTAAAGAAAGAATTAATGCTGCCAGCCAGCACAGACCATAACAGTACCCCCCCCCCTTAAGGGGTGCCACCTGGCACCTGACCAGGCTTGTCTGGGAACTGACAATAAAATTTGTCTAATAAGTCCGGGTCCAGGATTAGGGAACGGGGAATCCATGAGCGTTCTTCAGGTCCATACCCCTCCCAGTCCACTAGGTACCGAAAACCTCGACCCCGCCTGCGTACATCAAGGATACGGTTGACTGTGTATGCGGGATGTCCATCAATCAGCCGGGGAGGAGAGAGAAACATGCTACACCACAGTAAATAAAATATAACACACAAACATTACCTTAGGTCATGTAAAAGGTAAAAAAAAGGTAAGTCTGTTGGGTTTTTACACCCAAGCCTAGTGGCTCATCAGGCCGGTGCTTATCCCCGGTTTCCGTAGCACGAAGTGATCAGGAGTTGAACTCCTCCTGGATGGGACGCTAGTCTATCTCAGGTTACCTTCTGAGTATATTTTTACTGGTACTCATTTATACTGCTGGGTGAACAGAGGCACACTTGTGGTTGAGACCTTGCCCAGGGGTCTTAGCACAGTGAGGGTCTCGATGGGATTTGAACTCACAACCTCCCGATCATGAGCCCAGCACTCTAACCACTACACCACCGGCCCCACTTGGTCATGTACTGGAATAATAATTAAAAAGACTTTAATAGTGGAGTGTTTTACAATAGTTCAAAGGATTACTGTATTCCTCTTCAGCAATGACGTGACTTCAGAGGAAACTGTCGTTTCTTCCGGAGAAAGTCTTATTTCTTCAGAAAAGACATCCAACTTCATTAGGCGTTCGAGTGACATCATAGAACTTAACTGATAATTAAAACGCACTAAAAAAGGCTCATTACCAACTTGTGCGTGAATGAGGACAGTCATTCGCTGAATTTGAATCACGTGTGAGCTGCTCGGCAGTTCATGAATACTCAAACCGCTAATGCAAAATCACGAATAGTCAAGGGCCTACTGTATACAGGGATCCCTCGCTACTTCTCACTTCAATTAATGTGGCTTCAGTGCATCGCAGGGTTTTTTTAAATAAGTAAATATTCATCAAATGAAAAAAAGAAGGAAATTCAGGAAGCATAGGTGGAAAATTTAAGGAAAATATCACAAAAACAAGGCCAATTACACAAAAAAAACACAACCCCTAAACCAACAAAAAACAACCCAAAATCTCCCATCAAAACTGGATACATTGTTGCATCTGTGGGAGCGCCCGTCTGCGCAGGCACGCCCCCCTCTGCCGGAGCCTAGTATTAAGTGTACCTCAGGATAATGTTTAATCATATTTCATACTTGTATTTATGATCTATCTTTCTGTAGATTTTTTTCCATTTCTATTTCCACTTGTTCTTCAATTTCATTTCACTTTCACCCTTGGACAGCTTGGTATCTCTGGATGTTTGCAAAACGAATGTTGGTAAGCTGAAGAACGTCTATATTTATATTTTATTTGTTATGTTATTTTTTTCAAGGTTTATTTGTTGTTATAAGCATTTATAGCATTGGATATGTATTTATTGATATTATATACACATACATGTATGTCAGTGGGGGGTGATCCTACTTCGTGGATTTCGATGTTCACATGGGGATCGCAGTCCCAATTAACCACGGAAAGTGAGGGATCTCTGTATAGTGATGCCTCGCTTTACGAAATTAATCCGTTCCAGAGCCTTTTTTGTAACCTGCATTTTTTTGTAAATTGAATCGCATTTTACATGTAAAGCACGGGATTTGTTCCTAGGCTCTCAATACTACCCCCTAAACCCCTTAAAAATTATAAACGCATACCTTTTAAGACCTCCTTCGGCTTCAATATCGTATCAATGGTAGACGGGTTTGGCTATATTCCTTTGTGATATCACTCGAGCCTGTTTCTTCTTCTCACTCGCACCGGAAATCAGTGTGTGTGTGTGTGTGTGTGTGCGTGCGCAAGTTGACTATGTCTTCTTAGCAGAGTTATAATCTTACAAATGTTTATGGAAGGTTAAAAGCCTGAGTCAAGAAATAAAGCATAAAACAACAGGAACTCTGTCCTTTACACAAAAAGCATCATGGTGGACTCGGCTCCATAATAGGCAATGGGAGGTAGCTGCATCATCCCTCCTCGCCAATGGGATCCCTGTCCAAGATGGCGTCAAGTGGACCTGTCCAAGATGGCACTCAAGTGAAAACGACATGAACGATAGCTCAGTTGTTAGCCAATGGGATGTCAGCGGGGTGGGATGTTTGAACATCATTGATGGGAGAGCAGCTCGTGCATTGTTTGAATGTTTGAACGGTGCGTTTGAATTTTTAAGATGGCGCTTTTTTAACGTGAAATTGTTTCGCATCCTGAGACAAAAATTTTAGGAAAATGCATTTCGTAACCTGAATTTTTCATTTGGTGAGACTTTCTTAAAGTGAGGTACCACTGTCTATGTATACAGTTGGCCTTCGACCTCCGAAATTAATTCGTTCCAGAGCCTTTTTCGTAATGCGGGGATTTCGTCAGTAGGGGTCGCATCTTACATGTTAACGCCTAATTCGTTCCAAGGCGCCAGTCTTTGGACTGGATAAACCCTTTGAAAATGATAAAAGTACACCAATTTGTATGAAATATGTGTTGAAAGAAAAAGAAAATTATTTATTAAACAATTTAAACATTTTATTAACATTTATTAATTAAACCATTAAACATTTTTTATTCACACAAACACACACGCACACACCCCTCTCTCTCTCTCTCTCTCTCACACTGAGAGCCATGCCCTGCTTGTCAAGCTCAACTTTAATTTGATTCCTTGAGGGATCGGAATTCCAGATGAGCTCAAATGCACCCACATTTATTAAACATTTACTGAATTAAACAACTTAAAAAGCTAAACGAAAAACTGAAGCGTTATTCCTTCTCTCTCTCTCTCTCGTGCTGAGGGCCACGCCCACAAGACGTGGAATTCAAAGCGCATTCCCTGCTTGACAAACTCAACTTTAACTTGATTCCTTGAGGATTTGGAATTCCAGATGAGCTCAAATGCACCCACATTTATTAAACATTTATTGAATTAAAAAACTAAACTAAAGCGTTAAGCTTCCTTCTGTCTCTATATGGGAGGACAGCGGGGCGGGATGTTGAGAGACTGCCAATGAGAGAGCAACTCGCGCGTCGTGTGAAATTTTGATGGGCGCGTTGAATTTCTTTTCGTAAGAGCGGGTTGTCTTCATATCCCGGGGATGAGAACTTGGGAAAATGGTCTTTGTAACCTGGGGATTTTGTACCCAGGGGTCTTCGTAAGTAGGGGGCCGACTGTATGTATGATCAATAAATATCACAGTACAAAATTAAAAGATTTTTACTTAATTACTACATTTTATATATATATATATATATATATATATATATATATATATATATATATATATAAATAAATAAAATATAAAAAGAACACAAGTGTGACGTAATGAAGTTTCAGCCAGAACCACAATGCAGAGACAGTGTGAGATAGCACAGAGTCGATTTATTATTCAAAGGGGAAGCACTTAAGCAGAGCGCACACACAGTAACTACAGTACTGGTGATGAAGAGAAGCACAATAAACATTAAGCACTGGGAAACTATTGGAATCAGGAGCCAGAAAGAACACAGGGAAGCAAGGATGCAATGCAAGATGTCTCATGCAGAGGTGAGCGTGCGGCTTGTGTTTATAGGGAGTAGATGAGAGGAGTGAATTCAGGTGTGAGCTGCTGCAAGCAGGTCAGCCATGCCCCTCAGCCGGAGTGGGGAGAAAACAGATAGAGAACACAGGGAAGCAGGGACGTGATGTGAGATAATCCTCTGGTGCAGAAGTGAGCATGCGACTTGAATTTATACGGAATAGATGAGGGGGAGTGAATTCATGTGTGAGCTGTTGCCATCTGAGCAGGTCAGCCACGCCCCTCAGCAATGAGAAAATAGAGTTAGCTGCCACACAGCCGCCAAAATCAAGACCCTCAAAAACACAGACCATAACAAAAAGAACATGAAATGTTTATAAATTGGATAAACAAAAGGATAAACATGCTACAGTACATAAATCCCTCACACACATGCATTCTAAACATTAACTTGGGTACTGTACTGGAATAATAATTGAAAAAGACTTTAATATTACAGTGCTTTACAACAGTTCAGATTATTTTTCCTCTTCAGGCACGTCAGAGGAAAATGTTGTTTCTTCAGGAGAAAGTCTTATTTCTTCAGAGGAGACATCCAATGTCATTACCTTTTTCTGGGGCTTAGCCAGAGAACACGCACGGCATCTTAAGAGCTTAACTGGTAATTAAAAGACACTAAAAAAATGCACATTGACAGCTTGTGTGCAAATAAGAAAAAAGGGGCGGATACATCATGTCAACCAATCAGGAGGGACAACAGCCAATTGTCTGAATTTGTATCACGTGACAGTTACTTCTGGGTCAGTCGGCAATCCTCGAATATGCAGGGGCACAAGTGTAAAACCGCAAATGGTCAAGGGCCTACTGAACCTCAATCCTTCAGCCCCGTCTACCCAATCATTTCTGTGGTACACTTGGAGTATGTAACTGAGAGGAAGGGCATAATTCAGCTGTACACGCAATCATCGCACCGGCTCTCTGATGCAACTACTAATGATGTGTACACACGTGTGCGCGGAAAAAGAAATTGGAACAGCAAAAATGTCGATCACTCCAACCAGCAGCCTCGCTCCAGGGTGGGCCTGGTTGATTGATTATTTGAATTATGGTATAGCATCGCTGAGTGTTGTCTAGTATGTTTTCTGTAAAATCTCCAAGAGCAATATATCATGTACATACAGTTGGACTATTTTTGTGTGTGAGAGAGAAAGTAATGGCCATTTGTAGTGTTGCATCTCCTTGACTGGACCCACAATTAAATGTTCAGCTGAAGCCTGTAGACCCTCTGGTGGAAGGTGGAGCTCAGGTGCAGCAGGTCATCAACATCGAATGTCTGTCAGACTTCTCTGAGGCACCACTTCTCAACATAAAGTTCAGGTAACGCACACGAACACACACACGAACACACACAATGATGTATTTGATGATGTATATTGGTTCTGTATGTCAGGTATGGTGGAGCTCTACAGAACCTCACACTGAAACTCCCCGTCACCATCAACAAGTTCTTCCAGCCCACTGAGATGGCCTCACATGACTTCTTTCAGCGCTGGAAACAACTCAGTTTGTGAGTGTGTGTGAGTGTGTGTGTGTGTGTGTGTGCACGCACAAGAGATCATACCGACTGCTGTGAGATAATGAGTGTCTATGATTTGGAAACAACTCGGGATGCTTCTTACTCTTCAGATAACGGACCAATCAGATTGCAGTGTTCCTGTGTAGTATGTGCTCATTATCTTCCCCACAAACATGGCTGTGTTCATAAACTGATTGAATATATTTAAAAAAAAATAAATACATATTTTAGCCTGCTCGTGTGTGTGTGTGTGTGTGTGTGTGTTAGACAGTTATTCCCCTCAGATCAGGTGGATATCTGAACGGAATCGTCCCCTAAGAGTAGCGTCTCTCTTGTCAGTTATATGCACGTCATCTTCACTCAATAATTGTTCTGGATTTGTTGCAGGCCCCAGCAGGAAGCACAGAAGATTTTCAAGGCAAACCACGCCATGGATACTGAAGTGCTCAAAGCCAAGGTAAGCAGCACACACACAATCTTGCTTCACATACTATGCACACACTCGGCTATTACAGTCTCTCAATCGCACACAGATGCTTTACACGTATGCCAAGTACACTTCCTATTTGTGCACACACTGACTGTGTGTGTGTGTGTGTAGTTGTTAGGATTAGGTACAGCTCTTCTGGAGAATGTGGATCCAAACCCTGATAACTTTGTGTGTGCTGGAGTGGTTCAGACAAAGGCACAACAGGTGGGCTGTCTCCTAAGACTCGAACCTAATGCACAGGCCCAGGTATGTAAACACACACACACAAACACACATACACGCTTCAGCATTTAGGTGTTCATACCGTTTGTGTTCTTTTCTCAGATGTACCGATTGACACTGCGCAGCAGTAAAGACACCGTCGCTAAGCGTCTGTGTGAGCTGCTGGCGGAACAGTTCTAGAACACAGCTTCTAGAACCAGTGCGCAGACCATCATGTTCTAACACTAGAGCAGACCAGCGCCCCACCCTACTGCATCCTGGCCTTCTCCACCCCAGAACAGTCTCCATTCATACATAAAGGGAAAAACCAGCTGCTGATTGCGGTGGCCTTCTTTACTGTCCTGATTACTATTCTAGATCATCATCATCAGCGCTACACTTCCCGTTTTTAATCGGTGTTTACCGTGTGTGAGTGTGTGTGTGTGTGTGTGAGTGTATGTGTGAGTGACGCTGTCCTGTTGGTTATCCTGTGCATGTGGTGACAGCTGGTGTGTTGTACTGAGCAACAAGAAGGAAAGATTGACCAATCGTGAGAGAAAGAGATTCCCCCCACACACATGCACCGTTTGAGTGCTTTCTCTGTGCGAGTGTGTGAGAGGTAAACATTCCTGTGACAGTTTTTACACACAGGACATGCACTGTTTTGCTGGAACATTCCATGTTGAGTAGTTTTAGGGGGAGAAATAAAACACTGCAGCCTAAATACACTAAACACAACACCACTTCCTGACATTACCAACAGTGCGTGCATGCGTGTGTGTGTGTGCGCGTGCACAGGCCAGTGCACTTTAGGGGCATGGAGAGATGAGGGTTCTGTAGCCTCGGCCCTGATCTTACTAACTTCTTGTGATTGTGTAGATGATTATAATCATGACTAATGAAGAAATTATCTATTTAAAACTATCAATGTAAAAATGATCACCTTTTTTTGTCTTTGCCTTTGTTTACTTTTGAGAGTCATGTTCATGGTTTTTCTTTTTCTTCAGGCATTCCATAAAATGTGTATGTGGTCCGTATGCAGGTGGAGAGCGTCCTTTGGGAGCAGGAAAAGGAAGCAAAAAGGAGTTGGTTCTCCATCTCTCCTTTCTCTTCCTCTTTCCTCCTTCCTGTATGGGACTTTGATCGTGTAGAGAAACTGTGCCACGTGTGGGTGCAGCATCTCCACCTTCATGCTCTCACACACATTAATCACATTGATGGTCACAAAACCGTCCAGGTCTAACACACTAATATCTCTAATACACACATTCCTCATTTTCTTTGCATTGGTGACGGTAGAGCACTTAATACACAGTACCAGTGAAGGAGGTTCAGAACACAAACACAGAAAATTTAAGTGTGTGTGTGTGTGTGTGAGAGAGAGATTTGGGTAAAACAAGATTGGAAGCCGCTTCCAGCTGTCAGTCACACCTACAGGAACAGCTTTGTGTGTGTGGGAGAGAATTTATTGGAGATTTATGAGACATTTGCCATTAGTTAAATGAAGTCACTATGTTCCCCCTCAGTGCACTGCTGCTGTGATGTGTGGATTGGACTATGTTGTGTGTGTGTGTGTGTGTGTGTGTGTGTGTTTGCAGTATCCGCTAGCTAATGCAGCCTCAGTGTATCGGTGTTGAACCTGTCAGATTCCTGTTAGATAAAATTTACTCTGTACTGAATAATGTGAAAGTAAAACTGTCATATACTCCATCAATGCCTCCACTTGTCTTTGTGTTGTTCTCAGTCTCTCACTGTCCATTTATCTCTGTGGCTGCTGTGTGTGTGTGTGTTTCCCCTGAAGATTAGGGTATAGTGACTGAGACAGTCTTCTTTCAATGCCTAACAGGACCATATGATCCTCTTTTAAAAAAAAAAATGCTAATAAATACTAGACCCATTGTGCTCGGTGCTGCCGCCGCCGTTTAGAGCGTGTTCTATACTTCTGGCGTCGCCTGGTGCAACACGAATTTGTGTTATTCTTATTAATGTTATAATTTTGTTGAAAGACATGTGTTCCTTTGGGCCTTTTGATTAGGGGAAAACTACTGATACGGTTTATTTTTTAACTGCAAAGAATAATTCGGGTGTTAAAGGGTTAATGCACATCTGCTATACAAGTGCAACAATAGTTATGATTTCTACAGAATCAGGTTAAAGGAGAACAATCATAATTGTTCAGATAAGTCAACAGAAATGGTCAGGTTTGCATTAACGTGGTAAGAGTAGGTTGGAGTTAATGGTTATTGTTTTTAGACCTTGGAGCTGTAATGTATTGAAAGATTATTGCCCCACTTGTGTTAAATGTTCCAGCGGGATCTGTCGAAAAACTTTCATGTTTACAATTCCATTTGGGGCAGTGGTGCTCTTGTGGTATATGGTGCTGGATCACTGATCCTAAGGTTGGGGGTTCAAGTCCCACTCTCCACCAGGTTGTTACTGTCCCGTGTGGCCCCCCCCCCCCCCCCCCAGCTAACTGGATTATCAAAGGTTGGGCCATGTCTCTCCCTGTCTGCTGAGAGGTTCATGTAAAAGAACCAGTGCTGACTTTTGTAAAGAGGAGCTGCAAAGCCATCAGTGTGTTTCCGTCCCTTGCTAAAGGGTTGTGTCAGGAAGGGCATCGACCTAAAATCAAACGCTGTGCAAATCATTCGCTGTGGCGACCTCTGAAAGGGGGGGGAAAAAAGCCGAAAGGAAATCTCTCCATCAAATTTTGAGATTTGTAGTGCAATAACTTTCACATTCTAAATTTTATAATGAATATTGTAAACTGTCAGCGGAACAAACACCAACAGGAAAGCTTATTTTGAGTAAAACATGTCCGCATCGCCAGGGGGCGCTTTCATTTCCGCGTGGTACTTATTCGTTTAATAATAAGCGATTTGGAGGCGTGGTTTCAGAGGATTATTGGCTCTCTTGTAAAATCAGGATGTTGGCTCTGTTTTTACTGTTCAACGCCGTCCTCATCCTCAGCTCCGTGTCTGCGACCCGAGTTAAGCGAGTGTGATGGCAACAGCATCAAATCTCGCGATATTTAGTGATTTTAGTGACCGACGTCGAATAAGGAACGGAACGTGGTTAGCCAATTCATTAGCATTTCTGTCAGCCTTGCTATCTGAATGTAGCACTGGCAACATTATCTTTACTCTTGTCTCATTGTGGAAAGCACTTACAGATTATTATATTAATAATTTTAAGTTGATCAGGAAATTTTTTGTTAATACTCTACATTGCAATTCAGTGACCGAACAGCGACATCGAATCATTTACTTCAGAGTGTCAGTGATGAGTCGGTTGTTTGAAACGGATCTTTGAGATGATCCTAAATACTGTACTGTATTGTAGCTTCAAGAGTCGTGTGGGTGTTTAAAGAGTCGACTCTCATTGGAGAGAAACGTTCCGACTGAAACGACTCGAAATTTCCATTTCTGCAGCGTTTGAACAATAAAATGAATCCCTCTGCATTTATATCCAGGTTTGTGCCCTTCAAAAAGATTTTTACTGTGTGCGCACACCTAAGAAAATTACTTCTGAAACCAAAAAGCAATCTTTACAGACATCTTTAGAACAACAACAAAAAAACAGAATTAAGTACACTTCATACAATTGTTTTTATTTATAAACTACCGCTTAGGGCTGCAACTGCGCATGCGTGAAGAGCCCGATCACTGCACTGTCTCAAAAGAGGAAAAATGCCGAGCTGAAGGAAAGCGGCGCATGCGCACGTCCATGAACAGTCCTCGCAGCTGATTGGCTGAAGATGACATCACTTTGTATTGTGCTAATTTAGCTTGTGGAATAGGGATTACGTCATGTTTTTTCTGCTGTGCTTCGCGCAGGTATTAGATCCCAACTCCAGCAAAGACTCACCAGAACAGCACAGAGAGCGCGAGCGCGAGGAGCTGCAGCATTCCTCTTCATCTGACCCGCTTCTCTCGGACCGAATCATCACGCTCCGCGTTTACATTTTATTTTTAAAAAAGCCTCCCAGTGGATTCACGTCGTCAGTTTTTCGCTTTTTTCTTTGGTGAGTGTCATCTGTGAGTGTGCGCGAGTGTGTTCGTTATGAGAGATGTTCACAGTGCATATATAAACAACACACCGGTTCGTTTATATTCTTTGTATTTGCTTTGTTCCTCCATTTATATTTGATCTGCAGTGTTGTTGTTGTTGTCTGAGCTGCAACGCTGCAGTAGATGGCGTGCACTTTTGCATGCAGCACTAAAATAACGCAGTTGTGTTTCTGTGGATAAATATATTTATGTAAACATATGCATCAAGAATACAAACAACAAACTAAGTAAATAAATGTGTACAGTGTATTCAACTGTGCAGTACTATTTCTGTACACTGTATGTGACCTCTGTTCGTGTGTGTGTGTGTGTGTGTGTGTGTATATAGATGATGGTGTTCCAGTCGGAGCGCGTGCCTCTCTCCCGCATCCTGCCGCAGCTTTACCTGGGAGCAGAGAGTGACGTCACACAGGTCTCTCTCTCTCTCCCTTATAAATGTATTTGCATAAACACTTCCGGTGGAAATTCTAACTCTTGCTCATGATTTGGGTTTTTGATTAAACGAGCCTGCCCTGTTCAGTGTGTGTTGTTGTTGTTGTTGTTGTTGTTGTTTTCCTCACTCTTTCGTGTTGTCCTGCTCTGAACCCCACAGGACTGTCTTTCAGCTCTGGGGATTTCATATGTGCTGAGCGTCAGCCGCTGCTGCCCTCAGCCCTCCTTCCTGCCCCAGGCTCAGTACCTGCGTATACCCATAGATGACTCTCTGAGGGACGACCTACTGCCCTGGATCCCTCAGGCCTTGCGTTTTATCGGTGAGCCCACATAATACCCATAACGCACTGCAATTGCATGACATCATTTAGTCAGTGGAGAACTCGGCAGGAACACAACTGTACATAAACGAGCTGTTCAGAAGAACACTGTGTGTGGTGATGAGTGGAAGTTGCATGGTGGAGCCTCAGTGTCTCTACATTACACTATTTAACTACACTTCTGATGGCTGTGTATGTGTGTGTTGACCAGATAAAGCCATCTCTCTGGGCTGTTCGGTCCTCGTGCACTGCGTTGCAGGAATCTCACGGTCTCCGACCCTGGCGGTGGCATATGTCATGTACAGTATGGAGATGGATCTGGACCACGCCTACAGGTAGGGCAGAAGTCTGTTGTAGTTAAAATGTGAGGCAGTGCTGGACAATCAGAGCACTGGGACTTTCACTTGGGGATGATGTGAATGACATGTAACAGAGTCCCTTTTCATCTGTACAGGTTCGTGAAAGAACGAAGACCCACGATTTCTCCCAACTTTAACTTCCTCGGTCAGCTCCAGTTGTTCCAGCACACGCTTCCACTGAAGAGCCCTGATGCTGACACACACACCTCGCAGCCCATCACATCACCCGACTCGTGCATGCACTCATCCAGTAGCAGCTGCCTTACAGCTGTTTTAACACAAGACGGTTGTGATGTCATTCCAGGACACGACACTAATGCTGACGGTGAAGACCTCCTGCGATCCCGTGGGGTGATCCAGCCTGAGTTTACATTATCTCTCTCTGACAAACTCAGAACAATGACTCTCAGCACAGAGCGTATGGAGGTGGAGAGAGGAGTTGTCTCTCAATCGCAAACATGCTCTCGCACACCCACTCCCACGCTTCAGAAACCCACACACCTTCACATCCCGTCACTCTCCGAGAAGAGGAAAAGCCTCACTTTGTCTCTGACGCCGCCTGTCCCTGCAGCACCTACACATGCTGACCAGCAGATGGCGACAGCGCTCACCCATTCGAGTTTCAATGAGCTCTGCTCTTCCACTGTCCACAAGGTGGCATCAAAAGGCCTGGAGAAAGAACTGAGTAGAGGAACATCATCACGATGCAGCAGGACACAGAAAAGAAGGAGTGAGGAGAAGCACATCTCTCCTGCTCATCACAAGGTAAAAGAAGAGCAAGCAAGAGTGAAGGCAGGGCTGCAGAGAAGAGAGAGAGGCAGGAGGATGGTGCAGGCACACAGCAACGTGTGCATTTCCACTCCTCGCCAGCAGGAGGCGACAGGAAATGAGTGTTGCTCGGTGGATGAGGTCGGGGTGATGGATGGAGATCAGACTACACTGTCACCCATACACCTCACCCTCAACAGACTGCTGGGTTGGGGTGAGCGCATGCTGCTTGGGGTTCTGCTCGGACCACACATCAAGCTGGGCCATTCTGCGCTGCCGTATAGGTGCTGAACTCCCGCTCAGGCTGGAGGAGAGCACACACCACTGCACTTGTGTGTATGAGGGCGTGTGATCCTGGACTACATGTAGATACTGACCTGCTTTGTTAGGAACCATAAAGCTGTTGTTGCACGGTGTGTGTGAGTCTAAATACAAGCGAAGACATTCCGGATGTCTGCCGGTTGATTATTTATTGGATTATTGATTGGCTATATTTATAATCAGATATTTTGAGATTGAGTTGTTTTTAGTGGTTGTACTGAGACGCTGTTCATTAAAGAAACCTCTCTTACGTTGGTGTTTGTCATACAGTGTTTTAATCAAAGCGCAGAAAGTTCTGATGAGTGAGTACTGATGCACACCATCATCATCCTCATCAAACACCTTACACTTCACATCATAATCCTCAAGATTAAAATAATACCAACGTCACTGACTAGTTCTAGATTGTGATTGGTCAGAAGGTCAGGTGATGATTTGTGTTGTATAACATCAGCTCTGATTGTACCGCAGGTTTATAATAACAATGGACTGGTTTCCATAGTAACTAGTCCTTCACAGGGGTGAACGTGGCACACGTATTGCTCATAAATCCATTTGAATAATGGTTAATATTTCTTTTGAGTATGGTGGATGGAAGGAGTCTCCAGTGTCAGAACTGTACATCTTTTGATCTCTGCAGGACGAAAGGGTTAAACTGGGTTCTTTTGTTTAAATGAGATTCGTACACCATGAGCTCAATTTCATTATTGCTTCTGTATTCACATCAGCATGTCCATCATCACGGCAGGCACCTCTGTTTTTAATCAGTCCCTAAATACTGATCTTATTTTCTTTTATTAATGTGGAGAGAGAAACGAGTATTTTTTAATGCTGATGGAACAGAAATTAAAATGTTTCAGTCATGTTTGGGGTGTTGACGCTAACTCTGATTTATCACACTTTCACTCTGGATTTTACTCTCTCGCAGACACGCCAATCTTCAAGATTTCCTTTCTGTGTTTCTGTAGTTTGATGAACATTGTTTTAGGTTTGAGTTTGTGGTTGTGCGAGTTCGGCTCCGACGTCAGTTTACAACCACTTTTTAGAACCAGATTGGTCTTATTCCGTTTTCTGTGACATCATCATCATCGCTTCATCTCCTCATCACCACCACCATCATCTCCGCTTCATCAACACAATCTACTTTCTTCCTCTTCTCTCCATGGCTTTTTATAGTTAATATTGTCATAAAGCAGTTTTACACAGTAATCATATTGAATAAAGAATCTTAACTTCTCTACAAACCCCACCCTTCCCTGATGAAGACGCCTGCAGTGACGGTGGAAGGAAAGAACCAGACTCAAAATGGAAACCCATCCTCGTTTGGGTGAAAAACATGAAAATACAAACCATGTAGCAGAAACGTAACTATGATTTACCAGGAAGTCTCGTTGGTTATATTTTAACTGGAATGGGAATCGGAGTCTTGAATCATTGGAGGGAAGAGTTTATATCACCAGCAGTGACGAGTTATGACTCTTGACTGGTTCTGAGTGATTATTTAGGTCCATATGGATCATCAGCAGGATGGAGGGGCTTCACAGATCAGAACTGCGACTGGTTGTGGCACATCAGGACGGATCACAGGATTCAGAGAGCAGGACCATCAGGATCTCTGTTGATAGACCTGAGAGCGATTATCACTCTTCCCAAAAGCCCTCGGAGAGATCTTCCAAAGTTTTAACCTCTCTCTGTGAGGGCTTCATCATCACCTCTTCTTCATGTTTATCACTCCTCTTTCTCACTTCTCTTCCTGTTTATCACACCTCCTCCTCATTACTTGTAGTCTTAGTCTCCTTCCTTGGAGCCCAAGAACCGCTGCTTGCAGCTGTATTTTATTCTTTCGTTCATCCGTTGAAAACCAAATGCTTCAAGTTGTGCAATGCAGCACAGTAGTGCAGTGCTTAGCATATCCGCCTCACAGCAAGGTGGTCTTGGGTTCAAGTCCCAGGTTTGATGATGCCATTTTTTGGTGTAGTTTGCATGTTCTCCCAGTGCTCGCTGGGATTTTCTCAAATTTCCCCGGGTTCCTCCCACAATCCAAAAACATGACTAGTAGACTAAGTGGCTATTCCAAATCCACCCTGGGTGTGAGTGAATGGTTGTGTGTGCATTGCCCTGTTATAAGTTGGGGAGCTGTTCAGGGTGTACCCTGCCCAGGGTCAGCTCCAGGCTCCCTGTGACCCCAACAGAATGTAGCGGTTGAGCAGATGAATGAATGAAATTTGTGCAGTAGTAATGTCTGTTTTGTTTTGTTGTTTTTTTTTCAGACAGACGACAGAAAAAACAGATTTTATTAATTTAGTTGCTGTGTCTAACTGGAGACAGATGGCTTTACATCCACAGATGGAGCGTTTGGTGTGTAATGTTTAGATTTTATTGTTTGTCGTTTTAAGAAATAAAATCCTTCTGTACTTTTCTCTGAAAGTCTATAAGGAGAAAGTAATGCCGGTACTTAATGATGTCATTGTATTTAAACAGTCAGCAGCTTGTGACTTCCTGTACAGGAAAGGAAATCTGCCCGACATGATGTATGTGGGTTTGGCTGAGAGTTCTCCGAGAAATCTTTCACTACGCCCAGATTAGTCATTTCCTTCAGGGACAAGGAACTACAGCAGTCTTCGAGTATTAAACAACATAAATACACGCATCATTATCAACTCTGAAAATAACACCAGCAAAAATCTCATCTGGATGCTGGTACAAGACGTAACGTCCATAATCCGTCATTTAAGACAGCTCTGGAATAAACATCTCCTTCCTTTATATTTAAAATTCTTCATAAAATCCCATTTAAAATGTGGATTAACGTCATTGTGTCCCTGCAAAGGACATTTCAACAGAACAGAATGTGTTTGGTTCTGTTCATTTTCTGTAACCGCTTAATCCTAATTAGGGCTGCAGCGAGTCTGGTGCCCAACCCAGCTGACTCTGGGCAAGGGCAGAGTACACCCTGGGTGGCTCGCCAGGCCATTGCAGGGCGGAAGCACGCTGATGGCTATACAGCTACTCTTGTCGAATTTCAGCAATGGCTCTTTTACATGAACGTCACACCATAGACAGTGAGAGACATGGCCGGCCTTTGATAATCCAGCTAGTGCACTGGGGGGACAGTGACAACCTGTTGAAAGTGGGGCTTGAAGCCCCGACCTTAGGATCAGTGATCCAGCACCTTTACCATCAGGCCACCACTGTCCATGTGTTTGGCCTGGTTTGGTATTTTTTTGGAAGAAATTAACATAATCACACACACCTGACATGGGGTTTGTATCAGGATGTGTGATGGTATGGGTGGGGTTTGTACCACTGTGTGTTGTCTGATGGTATGGGTGTGGTTTGTACCAGTGTGTGTGTGGTGGTGGTGGTATGGCTGGGGTTCGTACCACTGTGAGTTGTGTGATGGTATGGGTGGGGTTTGTACCACTGTGTGTTGTGTGATGGTATGGGTGTGGTTTGTACCAGTGTGTGTGTGTGGTGGTGGTGGTATGGCTGGGGTTCGTACCACTGTGAGTTGTGTGTTGGTATGGGTGGGGTTTGTACCACTGTGTGTTGTGTGATAGTATGGGTGTGGTTTGTACCACTGTGTGTTGTGTGATTGTATGGGTGGGGTTTGTACCACTGTGTGTTGTCTGATGGTATGGGTGTGGTTTGTACCAGTGTGTGTGTGGTGGTGGTGGTATGGCTGGGGTTCGTACCACTGTGAGTTGTGTGATGGTATGGGTGGGGTTTGTACCACTGTGTGTTGTGTGATGGTATGGGTGTGGTTTGTACCACTGTGTGTTGTCTGATGGTATGGGTGTGGTTTGTACCAGTGTGTGTGTGGTGGTGGTGGTATGGCTGGGGTTCGTACCACTGTGAGTTGTGTGATGGTATGGGTGGGGTTTGTACCACTGTGTGTTGTGTGATGGTATGGGTGTGGTTTGTACCAGTGTGTGTGTGTGGTGGTGGTGGTATGGCTGGGGTTCGTACCACTGTGAGTTGTGTGATGGTATGGGTGGGGTTTGTACCACTGTGTGTTGTGTGATAGTATGGGTGTGGTTTGTACCACTGTGTGTTGTGTGATTGTATGGGTGGGGTTTGTACCACTGTGTGTTGTCTGATGGTATGGGTGTGGTTTGTACCAGTGTGTGTGTGGTGGTGGTGGTATGGCTGGGGTTCGTACCACTGTGTGTTGTGTGATGGTATGGGCGGGGTTTGTACCACTGTGAGTTGTGTGATGGTATGGGCGGGGTTTGTACCACTGTGAGTTGTGTGATGGTATGGGTGTGGTTTGTACCAGTGTGTGTTGTGGCATGGGCGGGGTTTGTTTCAGTGTGAGCTGTCAGGGTGTGTGATGGTGTGGGTGTGGTTTGTACCACTGTGTGTTGTGTGATGGTATGGGTGGGGTTTGTACCAGTGTGTGTTGTGGCATGGGTGGGGTTTGTTCCAGTGTGAGCTGTTCAGGGTGTGCCTCACCTTTGCTCAGTATTGTCTGAGATACATTGATGGGATCAAGCGGTTCAGTAAATGAATAGATGAGAGAGAACTGAAATCTCAGATAGACTTTGGTGTGTGTGTGTGTGTGTGTGTGTGTGTGTGTGTGTGATATGTTATGTTTGAAACAGCGCGCGCTGACCGTTAGGAAAGTATTAGTAATGGCGCCAGGGTTGTAGGCGCGAGACCGGCTCTGAACACATGCACGCGCATGGCCGGAGCGGCGCTCCCCTTGGCCTAATATGGAAAGAACGACGTCCCGGAAATGCGCACTCGAGAACTTTCACTTTAAATAACTGGAGCGATCCGAAACATCAGCATTTCTTTCAGCTCCAATTTCAACAGTTTTCACCACAGGCTCGTTCTATGTCACTTTCAGAGAGCCGCCGGGATGATAACCCCACACTGTTAAATGCATAATAATAAAAACTAATGACACACACACACACACACACACACACACACACACACACACACACACACACACATTAATTGGATCATCATAGACAGAATCGCCCTGCTATTTGATCCGGTTTCTTTTCGACACTGATCTGTTTTATAACGGTGTGTGTGTGTGTGTGTGTGTATGTGATATGAAGAGGACAAGAGACACTCCCGGGCTGTTCTCCTGAAACTGCGCTTTGCCGTGTTGCCAGATACACCCTAATTCCCCTCATATTAATTTTTTACCTGTAACAGTCCTTTGCAGGAACTGTTCTTTACATATTGAGGCTGTGTGTGTGTGTGTGTGTGTGTGTCCTAGATTTGCAGGGTGATTTATTGTTCCACACATCACAGATAGAAGCACTGTAGTAACGGTAGGCGTCCATCAGTGTTGAAGGACTATGGAGCTGCGCTCTGGCTGGTATCCCGGCTGGGGATACTCTCCATTGCACAAAGCCTGGGTAGGAAGTATGGAGGACAGGCTGTTACCCAAAGTGGCAAGTCCATCCTCTCGGCGCAACCGGAAGGATCCAATGGAAGGGCAGAAGCCGATACGACTGGTTTCCAGTGCCGCTGCAGAACTTGGCAGAACGTTGCTGTGAACGAACTGCCTCAGGGGACTCCAACTCCGATTGGAAACATGCTGACGGTTATGTGGCTACTTGACAAAAGTTATCAATGGTTTTTTTACATGCCTGACACCAGAGACAGTGAGAGACATAGCCAGCCTTTGATAATCCAGCTAGCTGCACTGGGGGTGGGGGGTGGGATGGGGGGATTGGGTGGCAACTTGTTGAGAGTGGGGCTTGAACCCCTCCTTTAGGATCAGTGATCCAGCTAACATTACCACCAGGCTATCGCTGCCCCTAAGAAGCACTACATTTACATTTATACATTTATTTTTTACACATAAAGAATTCTGCCTATACACAACTATTAATCAACCTTACATTTGTAGGGAAAGAATTATAACATGTTCAATATATGATGCAACTCTGTACCCTGGACCGCACCTTTAGTACACTCACCTCTCCAGAAAGAAACAGAATAGAAAATCTGAAATCCAAGATCACAGTGTTGTATTAATTTCCCCCCTCAGAAGTGGGATGTACAATTGTACGTCTGCCTTTTTTGCCCTCTCACAAGCACAAGTTCCACAGTAGGCCATTTCAGTACCCAAGTACACAATTCTACAAGTGTTGGCCCTGCCTGAAAACGGGTGGGACATCTGGGGGTTGATATCAGGATAGGAGGTGTTGCCTCTTTGCAACGTGGCTACTTATATGCTTACATGAAGGTAAAGGGCAGCCACATTGCAAAGACGCAACACCTCCTGTTGCTATATCAACCCCCAGATGTCCCACCCATTTGCCCTTGCCTGGATGCAGGTCACCGGGGTTGCCCCTGGAGCCAGACCTGAGCAAGGGGCACAAAGGACATCAGTGCCTGATGGACAGGCTTCTTCCCATGGAGCCTGTCTGAACCCACCTGTAAAGGAGAAATGGGTCTGCCCTCCCATGGACCCACTACCTGTGAGAGGGGCTATAGGGATCAGGTGTGTCGTGAGTTGGGTGGCAGCCAAAGGCATGGGTTTTGTTGGGCTGATTAGTGACTACTGACTCTGACTCTTGGGACATGGAATGTCACCTCTTTGGTGGAGAATGAGCATGAACTGGTGCGTGAGGTCGAGAGATACTGACAAGATGTAGTCGGGCTCACCTCAGTGCATAGCTTGAGCTCTGGAACCACCTATCATAACAGGGACTGGACCTTATTCTATTTAGGAGATGCTCAGAGAGAGGCAGCAAGCCAGTATGGGCATCTTGGTGCAAACACATCAGGCTTCTCCCCGTTTGACGAAAGGGTAGCTTCCCTCCACTTTTTGGATGGGGGAATAGGTCCTGACTGTTGTTTGTATTTATACATCAAATGACAATTCAGAGTACCCACCGTTTTTGAAGTCTTTAGGGTGTGTGTTGGAGAACATTCTCCCCTGGAAACTCTCTCTTTGTCCTGGGAGACTTCATCGCCCATGTGAGCAACGAAAATGTGAACTGGAAGGGTGTGATCGGTAAATACGGCCTCTCCAATTTGAGCCTGAATGGTGTTTTGTTGTTGGACCTCTGTGTTCTTCATGGTTTGTGCATCACGAACACCATGTTCGAACATAAGGGTGTCCATAAGTGCACTTGTCACCAGGACATCCTAGGCTGCAGTTCAATGATCAGGTTTGTAGTCTTTTCATCAGACTTGTGGATACATGTTCTGGACATTCGGGTGAAGTGAGGAACTGTGCTGTCAACCAATCACCACATGGTGGTGAGCTGGCTCTATTGGCAGGGGAGGCTGCTCTCTGGACCTGGCGAGCCCAAGTGTGTAGTTAGAGTCTCTTGGAAACGTTGGACGGACTCTCCTGTCAGAGGGGCCTTTAACTCCCACCTCCGGCAGAGCTACAGCCACATCCTGAAGAAGGCAAGAGACATAGAATCTGAATGACCATGTTTTGTGGTCTCACTGCTTATCGTTGCGGTAACCCCCAAACTCGGTGGTGGACACCTGCAGTGAAGGGGGTTATCCAGCTGAAAAAGGAGGCCTATCTGTTCTTATTGGCCTCTGGGAGTCCCGAGGCAGCAGACTGGTACCAGCAGGCCAAACATACTGCAGTCTTGGTTGGCCGCGAGACGGATGTGGAAGCAGTTCTTCACAAATACTATTTACAATGAAAGTGGGGAGCTGCTCATCTCGATTGGGGATGTTGTCAGACGGTGAATGGAATACTTTGACGACCTCCTCAATCCCACCAACATGCCCTCTATGGAGGAGGAAGAATCAGAGAGGTTTGGGTGGGGGTCCATCCATCACTGGGGCTGAGGTTGCCAAAATAGTCATAAAGCTCCTCAGTGGCTGAGCTCCAAAGGTGGATGAGATTTGCACTGAATATCTCAGGACTCTGCATGTAGTATTTGCAAGTATTCTTGGCTGACATGTAGGGGAGTCATTGAAAACCTGTTATTGGTATCGATATATTGATAAAAAAAATTCTGATGTATCGCTACATTAGAATATTGCTATACTGTTCCATAAATGCATTAAATAGAACAGACTAAGATATATTACAGTAGTTTGTATAATGCATTGACTATTTTATTATAAAGTGACCAATTACTAAAGCCAAATCTGAAATAAAAGGCAGGAAATAGTTTTCCACCGACAAGATTTTAATTAACACCTTTTTGTATTTAACAAATCTATAACTTGTTTACTAGTTAATTTCAAGCAAGTTGTTTCTATTCTACAAACACTTGTCAATTTAAAAGTTTAAGAGATATGCATTTTTACAATTCATAATTATGATGCAAGAAGATGCACATATCTGCATTATCCGGTGAGAAGTGTCTCTTCTTGTTCAAAATGTTCCGTGCTGTTGAGAACACGCACTCTGACGGCACACTAGAAGCAGGGACGTACCGTTTACCATATAGAGGTGGGATGTACCATTTACTAGGGGTGTCATTGAAAATGGCATTTACTACAGACGCTGTCATGAACACAGGAAGCTATAACGTTAGAAGTATCGATATCCCTTTTATAGGTATCGATTATAGATCGACATAATTATATCGGCGATATTCCAATATTCTGATTGTCAATGACATCCCTACTGACATGTCTCTGCAACAGCATGTGGTCACTGAGGACCGTACCTCTGGATTGGCAAACTGGGGTGGTAGTCCCCCCTTTTAAAAAGGGGGAGCAGAGGGTATGTTCCAATTATCATGGAATTACACTCCTCAACCTACCTGGGAAAGCCTATTCAGGGGTACTGGAGAGGAGAATCCGACTGATGGTTGAACCTCGGTTTCAGGAGGGGGCATGGGAGTTTGCCCAATTTGTCCACATGTGCTTTGTGGATTTAGAGAAGGTTTCCCTCAGGCTATTTTGTGGGGTGTGCTCTGGGTGTATGGTGTACCAGACCTGTTGCTACGGGCCATTTGGTCTCTATCACCGGAGCCAGAGGTTTGTCCACATTGCTAGCAACAGGCCAAATTTGTTTCTGGTGAGGGTTCTTTGTCATCGATTCTGATCATAATTTTTATGAATAATTTCTAGGCACAGTCGCAGCGTTGAGGGATTCTGGTTTGGTGGCCAAAGGATCCCGTCTCTACTTTTTGTGGATGATTTTGAACTTTTGGCTTTATCAATCCAGGACCAGCAGTTCTCACTGGAGAAATTTGCAACCAAGTTCAAAGTGGCCAGGATGAGAATCAGCACCTCCAAGTTCGAAGTCATGGTTCTCAGCCAGAAAAGGGTGGAATGCACCCTTCGGGTTTGGAATGAGGTACTGCCCCAAGTGGAGGAGTTCAAATATCCTGGGAACTTGTTCACGAGTGAGGGAAATATGGGGTGGAAGATTGACAGGTGAATCGCTGCAGCCTCTGCTGTAAAGCAGAGCTTGTACCAGTCAGTCATGGTGAAGAGGGAGCTTTCTTTACAGGGTGGCAGGGCTCTCCCTTAGAGATAGGATGAGAAGCTCAGCTATCCGAGAAGAGCTCAGAGTAGAATTGTTATTCCTCCTCATTGAGGAGAGCCAGTAGAGGTGGCATTTGGTTAGAATGTCTCCTGAACACCTCTCTGGTGTGGTGTTTCGGGCATGTCCGTCTGGGAAGAGACCCCGGGGTCAACCTAGAACTTGTTGGAGGGATTATGTCTCTCTGCTGGTCTGGGCTCGCCTCAGTGTTCACATCGAAGAGCTGGAGGGAGTGGCTGGAGAGAGGGACGTCTGGACGTCATTGCTTAGGCTGCTGTCCCTGTGAACTGACCCTGGAAGAAGATAATAGTGATTATGATGATGTTATTTTAAAATGTATTATTCTGTGTAACACTGAACTTCTGTTGCTTTTTGTGCATATTTGTGTCGTTTTCTGAATCACTTAATACTTTTTATGGTCACAGTAAGGCTGTGAACCATTCCAGTCAACTCTGAGCATAGGAATCTACACCCTGAAGTGCCCCGAGAATCATTGTAAAGCTAACTCACACAACAATTCACAGTTGCACTTAAACTTGGGGAAATTGAGAATAATCAATTAGCCTAGAACAATAGTTTTTTGACTGTGGGAGGAAACTGGAGCATCTGAACAAAATTCACATAATTATGGGGCTCAAACCCATATTCTTGCATTGAAACCAAAAAGCTAACCAGTACACCAACTTTCTACTTTTGACTGTAAAAATAGTAAATACAGTCGGCCATCTACTTACGAAATCAACCGTTCCAGTGCCCTTTTTGTAACTTGGGGCTTTCGTAAGTAGAGGTGCATTATTACATGTAAAACGAGTGATTCGTTCCAAGGCTCCCAAGACTACCCCATAAACCCTTTAAAAATGATAAAAGTACACCAATTTTGTATGAAATATGTACGAAATATGTGTTAAAAGTAAAAGAAAATTATTCCTTTTTTTTAAGTCTCTCAAGCCACCCATGTGATGCTTTAAAGTCCGGGGGTTGCTGGTCTGAAGAACCCTCACCCTCTTTCACGAGGACCTTAAATATGGCGGTTGCATTTTCCGAAATAATCGCCTCCATCACTGTATCTCTGCTTTTAAAGTCTCCTTGTGCTTTAATATCATTCCGATTGTAGAGGGGTTTTGGCCATACTCCTTTCGATTTTGCTCAACCACATCCCACTTTCATATATTTTATTATCACCTGTTTTACTTTGCTTGATAACGGAGCCCGCTTCTTCTTTTTGGTGCTACCGGGAATCACTTTCTTCGGGTCCATGATGGATAACAAAATATATTTATAATGCTGCAATGATCACTCTCAAAAAAACTCATGAGCCAACAGTCCTGTTCAACTCTCCCTCACGCATGTGACAAACAGGAAGAATGGATACAGGAAGTATGGGTACAGTTCAGCTCCCTCCAGGCCAATGGGAGTCCAGCGGGGCGGGATGTTGGGAGACAGCCAATGAGGGAGCAACTCGCGCATTGTTTGAATTTCTGAATGCCACGTTTGGCACTTTTCGTAAGAAGAGGTTGTTTCGTATACAGAGGGCGAAAATGTAGGAAAATGTTTTTTGTAACCTGGATTTTTCGTATTCAGAGGTTTTCATAAGTAGAGGGCCGACTGTACTAATGTTTATCATGTCAAACAGGACATGCAGTTCTTATATGAAAGTATAAATACTGAAAATAAGTAGTGAGATAAATCAGCATTAGAACATGCAGACCATTCAATAAGTTCTATTTTATTTATAAATTAATTATTATTGTTTTATGTATTAAACTTTTTATCTGTAAATCAAAAAGTTGGTGATCATCCAGGGAAGTGATAAATTGTTTTCATCCTCTACCAGTTTGTAACTTTGTTGTCCCCAATGTCTGCTACTTGAGTTTATTCTCATAAACTTGTTCTTAAGATATTCTTTTGAACTGTTTTTGTGTGATAAATTGACATTTTAGTTTTAAAATTAAATTTAAGGATCTATTAACAGTGTTTTTTTCGACCTCCCCCAAAAATGGTCATTTTGTAAAAGAGGATAGAATGAACACAGCAGTGATTTTGATACGTTTCCCTCATTATATATATATATATATATGTTAAACGCCTAATTCATTCTAGGCTCCAGTCTTTGGACTGGATAAACCCCATAAACCCTTTAAAAATGATAAAAGTACACCAATTTTATATGAAATATGTGTTAAAAGTAAAAGAAAATTATTTATTAAAGCATTTAAACATCTTATTAACACATTAAACCATTTTATTAACGTATTTATTAATTAAACCATTATTAAACATTTTTATTAACACACACACACACACACACACACACACACACACACACACACACACACACACACTCCTGTCTCTCTCGCACGTGCGCTGCAGGCCACACCCACAAGACGTGGAATTCAAAGTGCATTCCCTGCTTGACAAACTCAACTTTAATTTGATTCCTTGAGGGATCGGAATTCCAGATGAGCTCAAATACGCCCACATTTATTTAACATTTCTGAATTCAACAACTTAAAAAACTAAACTAAAAACTAAAGAGTTAAGCTTCCTTCTGTCTCTATCTGGGAGGCCAGAGGCAGGATGTTGAGAGACAGCCAATGAGAGAGCAACTCGCATGTCGTGTGAAATTTTGATTGGCGCGTTTGAATTTCTTTTTGTAAGATGGGGTTGTTTTCGTAACCTGGGGACGGAAACTTATGAAAATGATCTTTGTAACCCGGGGACTTACAGCCGACTGTACTATATATATATATATATATGTGTATATATATATATATATATATATATATATATATATATATATATATATATATATATATACATACATATATATATATATACATATATATATACACATATATATACATATATATATATATATATATATATATATATATATATATATATATACATATATATGACACATCCTGGGAATCACCTGGCAGGACAAGGTGACAAACACAGCTGTCCTAGAGACAGCAGGAATTCCCAGCATGTTCACCCTACTGAAGCAGCGATGCTTGTGCGGGCTTGGTCATGTGGCATGGATGGAAGATGGGTAGATCCCAAAAGACCGTCTGTATGGAGAACTGGCCCAAGGGCACCTCTCAACCAAACCAGCAGACCATCTACAGTCTTCCTCTGTACCAAATACGGAAGGAACTGCCACTCCCGGATCGGCTGACCAGCCACATTCGAAGTTGTACCACCAGAGAGCAGCTCCATGGTCCCTGGAGACTAAAGGAGGCCTACTTTATCTATCTATATCTATACTCTATCTATCTATCTATCTATCTATCTATATCTATATATATCTATATATATCTATCTATCTATCTATCTATATATATATATATATATATATATATATAATTAATTTAAGTAACATGCGTGTTTTTGGACTGGAGAAGGAAACCAAGGTTCCCAGGGGAAACCCACACAAGAATGGAAAAAATGTGTAAACTCCACTCAGATGCACACAAGTTCTGGACTTGATCCAAGGAACTTCTCGTTGTGAAGCAGTTTTGCTCAGCTCTATGCTGCTCTACATCCCATAAGTAAAATGAAGTGTTGGAATTATATCACAGACACTGAAAAGAAATGGATGCTGCACATGGAGATTCTGATTTAAGAAAGAAACAAAAGTACAGAAAACAACTGAACTTTTGTTTCTTTCTTAAATCAGAATCTCCATGTGCAGCATCCATTTCTTTTCAGGGATCATGGGGAGACTGGTGCCCATCCCAGCCAACTCCAGGCAAGAGTACACCCTGGACAGCTCGCCAAGCCATTGCAGTGTGGAAACACTCTGACAGCTATGCAGCCTACTCTTGTCGAAAGTCAGCAATGGCTCTTTTACATGAACCTCTCACCATAGACAGTGAGAGACCTCTGGCCTTTGATAACTTGGTTAGCTGCACTGGTGGGACAGGGACAAACTTGTGGAGAGTGGGACTTGAACCCCCATCCTTGGGATCAGCAATCCAGTGCCCTATACCACTAGGCAACCACTGCCTACTAGAAAACGAAGTGATCTCTTATTTTTATTCGTGGACCTGGAGGGCAGACCCAAATCAGTCTTTAGCGGAGGTGAAGATCTTCAATCTGGCAACCCCGGAAAGAACGAAGAACAAAGTGGCCTCTGGGCACGCAAAGACACAGAGAGAGAAAAAACACCGAGGGGAAAAAAATCCAGAACACATTCCTGAAATCTGTGAAACGTTATTTGTTTCCTGTTTTAAATATGACGAGGAGGTAGTCTACCTCAGTGTGTGATCTGTGGATAAATTCCCGCCTGTCTTTAGGAAGTTGATCTTCTCGAACTTTCTCGTTTTGCTTCCTCACTTTAACTTTTAACTCTGACTTTTCCTCTCGAGAACTTTGTCAGAAGCTAATCGGGCTAATTTACTCAAGGCGGAGGGCTGAAAGGAGGTAGGACGGGGTTCTTTCTCTTCTACCATTCATATCAGATTTTGTAGAGTTATTCCGCCTCAGTGCGGACCGTTTCCTGACAGAACCGCGTAGGCAGCAATATTTTGAGTGCTTTGTGGCGGTGATGAAGGTAAATTTCAGACATGTTGAGCTCAGAATGCTAACAGGCTAATCTGAGGAGAATTCGTGAGGCAGCAGCGGAGGCTAAAGAGCGGTTAGCGTCGTCTAGTAAACACATATTCACGCGTTTGTTGGTTTTATTTTGAGTTCTATGGCCGATTACATTTGAACCAATTTTATTTTGCTCTCTTCAGCTGTAGCATGTCGACAGAAGAGGAGCGATATAAACTGGTGGTGGTGGGTGGAGGTGGTGTGGGCAAGAGCGCCCTCACTATTCAGTTCATCCAGGTAAATAAACCTGTAGCAGTGAAAATCTTACTGTTTCAAAACAAACGCTAATCTCTCTCTCTCTCTCTCTCTCACACACACACTCAAGGTTTAATGTGCATTTCACATATAAACACAGTGGTACATGCAATTATTGGAAAATAACCAACACCACAATTACCTATTGGACCCTCAAGTCGATTATTATTCCTCTCATATTACAGCATTTTTTCCCCATTACATTTCTTTTTATTTATTGAATAACCCTTTTTAATGGTTTGTTGCCACTTTTAATGTTGGAGAATGTTTTTTAGCCAGAGATGAGATCCTGACGCCAGTGACTTTATAGCAGCTATATAAACACTCATCAACTCTCTATGGTCTCTCTTGTCACATGAACAAGAGCAGATAGAAAAACTGCAAAAAGAAATGTAAGATGCTGAAAATGACAGGTTTGTTTCTGACACATTGGTGACTCCTTACAATCACTCTGCATAACTCAACATCAGCTCACTTTAAGAAAAGAGCAGTGGGAAGGATGGGCATGTTAATGATCCGCTGATGAGTCAGGTGTGTTCCAGCTTAAAGCTGTGTAACTGCTGTAGTCCTGGAGAACCCATGTCGTACCATCAGTGTAGTCTTTTCGGTGGCCCTGAGTAGAACCCTGCAGACACCGGGCATGATTTAGATGCTTGTCTTGTGTCTGTGCACTTGCAAGAAACCCAGCAATGCTGCTGTCACCAGCAACAACAACAACAACAAAAAAATCAGATTTATTCTTAATGTAACTGAAATCCAAGCAATTGAGACTTGCACACAACCTCTCAGTCTAATGCAGAATAAATACTTACAATCTTACTCTGGTACACAGAAAAAGAGTAACAGATCACACAGAACATTAACAGGAGCACTGAACATGAAGTCGTTAAATGGATAATTAAACTAATAAAACAAATGGAGGAAAAGAAAACTTTCCTTTTTTTGCTCTGGAATGTAGTCAGGAAATACTAAATAAATAAAGATGTTTGTTTATTTATTTCTTTCTTCTAGGTCTGAAGTTGATTCAGCTCTTACAGGAGCCGTGCTACTCTTCTAACCCCGTCCTCTGATCCCCATCAGTAGGGATGACTTATCAGGAGCTCGGGCTTTAGGCTGTAGTCTATATCTGTATATGTATATCTGTATAGTGTACTCTGATTTCTCTTATACAGTACTGGATAGGTGATAGGAGGCGATGATACGATATTGAGGATATTGTGCTATAAATTCTTGCCATGATTCTTATTGACACAAATTATATCAAATCTGCACTTCAGCCTTAAAAGGATCTGAACCTGTGGAGTTGAGGAACAGAGACTAGGAACCGGACTTTCAAATCATATCATGTGTGAATTTTCATCTCATTTCATTTCAGCCACTGTGTTCCTGATATCTTATTACCTTCCTGTGCAATGCAGTAGGGTATAGTGAAAATTCACACTTCTTCCTCACATTCAGACACGTGCTGTCTGAAAGATTATACACTTTCAGTTTATATGATAAAATATGATCATGATTCCCCAAGACATCTTATTATATAAGGATGGGGCTATTAAACAAGATGTTTCTTTTTAGCCTGATCTCAGAGAGATATTGTTTTATTATGATATAATTGTATCACTCAGTACTGCACTAGTGACCAGTTTAATATCATAAATATGACCAAAACCATCATTTTATAAATCAAACACCCTCTCCTCTGGGGACATGATCGTGTGTGTGTGTGTGTGTGTGTGTGTGTGTTGGTATAATTATGTGCTCCTGTGTAAGAGTCACTGTGTGATTGCTGAGAATGCTCTAAAAGGTGTGTTTTGTCGACATGTTCTCTCATGCCTGAATCCTGCAGCCTGTTGGTGTGAGAGATACAACATACCAAAAGCAGTAATGTCTGTCTGCCTCTCCTCCCCTTCTCCTCTCCTCTCCTCCTTTTCTCCTCTTACACAGTCATACTTCGTGTCTGACTATGACCCAACCATTGAGGACTCGTACACCAAAATCTGTACCGTGGATGGGAAGGAAACACGATTAGACAGTACGTCCTCTGTGTGTGTGTGTGAGTGTGTGTGTGTGTGTGAGAGAGAGAGAGAAAAAACATTATGCAAACGAGCAGGGAAGAATCCCCATCATCATTATTATTGATGATTGTCATCTCTGGAAACAGATATAATGATAGAAACCCAAACCTCGAGATAGGAGTGGGTCTAGTCTAATATCGACAGTGGTTGTCATGGGAACATTAAATTCAATTATGGTGGGTAAATAAATCTGTGAAGCCTAGTTCATACCAAAGATGTGTGATGAGATGCTCAAGCTGTAAAAAAAATGCATTCTAGAATCTGTGTTTCCACACCGCTGCAATAAGCAGCAATGTTTCCATGACAACGCTTTACCATTCTTTTTCTAGTTTTGTTTACGCACCTCCATGAAGATGAAAACATCGCTAAACATAATTTATAGATTGCGATACTTAGTTCCTGTAACCAGCAAGTGAGAGAGAGGTGTGTTATAAAAGAAACCTAGTGTCCTAAAACCATACCGCTGTGATTGGGTACGATTTATCCATATCATCTTCACGAGGCAGCTTGCAGCATTTAATTCATATCCCTACAGCTTGTGTCTGCAGTGGTTTACCACAGACCTGTACTGTACACGAGCTTGAAGGAAATGAATCGTGGAATCCAACAGTGAGCTGAACGTCTAACTTAATGCACTAATGCTAGACACTTTCAGTGACATCAGGAGGTTGAGATTGTTCGCTAATTTAAATAACTTGTGTATACACGTACTAATCTCCATATTCAGGATAAATGTAGGCCCTTTTAAAAATAACTTTACTGAGAAAATCAGGTTGTTTCAAAATAGAGACAATCTTCAAATTATGTGAATTTAATTATATTCGTAAATGTTATCTGTTTTAGGGTTGCTTACACTTTGTGTGTGTGTGTGTGTGTGTGTGTGTATGTGTGTGTGTCTGGTAGTTTTGGACACAGCTGGTCAGGAAGAGTTTGGAGCGATGAGGGAACAGTACATGCGATCGGGAGAAGGTTTCCTATTGGTGTTTGCTCTGAATGACATTGGAAGGTAGGTGTGTATGTGGGGTGGGTGTTGGTGTCTGAGTAGGGTGAGAGTTGGTTTGGGGCAGTAGTGCTGTGTAAACCCCTCTCAGAGGTATAGAAACACTTTCTCCTCTGTGACTCGGCTCTGATCCGTTCCCCACTCTCTTACAGCTACAATGAAATCCAGAAGTTTCACACTCAGATCCTGCGAGTAAAGGACCGAGATGATTTCCCCATGGTCCTTGTGGGCAACAAGTCTGATCTAGAGCATCACAGAGTGGTAACGACTCCTTCACCCCGACCTCACAGCCATGTGTTTAAAAAGTGCTGAGAATTTATCAGTAATCTTCGAGTCTGAAGTCTGTAGACATGGAGGAGAGAAACATTTGTTATCGAGCCTGCGATTCGTCCTCATCGAAGAGACATGTCCAGGCTGTTTCCCTCTTGGAATAGATAGATGAATAGTTTTCCATTTACTATTTATTTCCTCTTATTCTTGTCTAAGCAACGGCACAGACCATGCCTTCAAGAGTCAGGTGGATGCTGATCTTGATGCTGAGGCTGATTTGTATTTATGTGTAGAATGTATTCTGTGGCAATGCTGCTGACACTTGGTGAGAAGTAAATGTGGACAGAAATGCATGCGTCTTCTTCGAGCAGGAGGATATGCGATGCTCTCAAGCAGACCGATCACAAGTGTTGGTCTGTGTTGATACGGCTTCTGTGTGGCAGTATAAACCAGTGTTTAGTGAGAGTAGGTGTTGTGTGCTCTGTAGGTTTCGAGAGAAGAGGCCATGTCTTTTGCCAAAGAGAACCGTATCCACTACATGGAGTCATCAGCAAAGAACCGCTATAACGTGGACGAGGCATTTCTGGAGGTGGTGCGAGCGATAAGGTGGGACTTTGAAAGGCGAGCCCGTGTTACAGTGGGACTTTGAGAAGGATTGGACTGAGAAAAAGGATCTGGTTCTTTGAAAATTAATAAATATGTAGAAATTATTATTATGGAATTTCAATAACGGGATTAACTAATTTATTAATCAACTGATTGTTAATCTCTCTCTCTCTCTCACGCACACACATACAGAAAGTTCCAGGAGACAGAAAGTCCCCCTCAGCTTGCGAATCACGCTGGGAAACAGAAGAACAGTGGGTGTCCCTGCACCATCCTCTGATCACCTTCACTCACTGTCGCCACAGAGACTGAAGCCCCTCCACCCCTCCAATGTCTGGTGCCTTGTGTGTGTGTGTGTGTGTGTGTGTGTGTGTGTGTGTGTGTGTGTCTGTTTCTGCCTGCTTTTGGTCAGTCAGGAGTGTGTGGAGTCCTGTTCATGGAGCAAAGGTGTTTAAACATGTTTATTTTTTCATTCTGCACTTTTTTACATTAACTTCATTTTAAAGTATATCTGTTTGATTTTACATGTTTAGTTTATAGATTTCAGCAATTTGGAGTGTGTGTACAGCAGTATAGTGAGCAGAGATGGACAGGGCTGTACATAGTGTGTGTGAGTGTGTGTGTGTGTGTGTGTGTGTGCGCGCACGTGCGTGTGTGTGCCACACACGCACTCCATGTGTCTGATTAAGCTGCTTTATTATTTACTGTATATAACATCATAGGGGGAAATTAGTGTTCCTCACTTGGTCTCTCTGTGTGTCTCTGTGTGTGTGCATGCGTGTTGACTGCTTTGAGAAAAGAACAGAAAATTGGTTTCTAGATTCAGTAAGAGCGCAGATGCAGCTGAAACTCGAACCTGCAGTGGCTCCACAGGAACAGTGTGTGTTCAGATCAGAAACATGGCTCAATGTCTTGGATTTTGAGGTTGGGGTTGGTGAGACACTTCGGATTCTACCAGTTCAAATGGAACGCATCAGAACGCTTCGTGATTTCTTTGTTTTAGCAGCAGCCACAAGACTTGTGTGAATTTGCAGTAAACCAGCTTTCTGTTCTTTTCTCACCATACACACTGGGGAGAGCGGAGAGTGAAACACACTTTGAGGATATGAACAGATCTGGTATTTTCCTGCTTTCTAAACAGCGTTCATGACCTGTCAGCTTCCTCGTCACGACAATCAGCCGCTCTGCGCTACAATTGGAGCCGTTCATTGTCCATTACTTGTTAGCTACATTAGCATGTTGATTCCAGTTCTAGAACAAAGAAATAAATCTCGAACACTAAACATGTCATTATCTGGTGTTCACGCTAACACGTTAATGGTGATGGTCTATTTCTTGTGTGTGAGATGGAGTTGTTAGATTTTCTTTACAAAAGTCCTCAAAACAGTGTAAACACAAAGATAACAGAGACGTTGTCTTAAGGGTAACATGCTATATAACTGATATATAAATAAAATGATGTATATAACTGAACTGGGAAGAAGGAGGGGCACGTTCAGTCTGTTTGTAAACAATGGACGCAGCGTCATTGCGTCATTACGTCAGCGTACTACGTAGGTACATCTAAACTCAAAATTTGACAATTAAAAAAAAATATATATATATCTGTATACTGCTGGGTGAACAGAACCACAATTGTGGTTGAGATCTCGCCCAGGGGTATTAGCACAGTGGAGGTCTAACTGGGATTTGAATCTATAACCTCCTGATCATGAGCCCAGCACCCTAACCACTACGCCACCGGCCTCGGTATCCTAGTAAGGAAGTGGTTACTCTGACCACTCCTTGGTACCAGTCTTATATTAGTGCGGTTTGATGTCTCTTTCATCTTCCTTCCTGCATTTATCTCCCACTTACTATTTCCTCGCATTATTGTTGAGTTACAAATAAGTGTGTATTGATCATGTCCGGGGGTCTTTAATGTTTTTAAGGAAATAAATCTCAGAAGCGTCACTAGTACAGTTAGCTTGCTTTGCTAATCTAATCTGGAAACGAAGCTAATAAACATGTTAGCCTCAAAATGTAGCATTTTCATGCTGGTTACTGTGTAGTGTTTGATTATATGGACCTGGACAGGCCATGAACACAGAGGGCATGACCAATTCATAACCTGCAAATGTGTGATGGAGTAAAATAAGCACCACACTCAGCGTTTAATATCTGCAGCCATTCTGGTGTTCGACGTTTCCTCCTGTTTTAACTTGGCGCACTGGAGTATTATTATTAATGAGATCTTTACACCAGCAGTGTTTTTAAAGCCAGTATTTAAATATAAACCTGTGCTGATGACAAAGTCCTGCAGTCATTCCTCTGTTAATATGAATATGAAACCTTGTTAGATCCGGACTGAACCGTTTTAAACTTCTCACAAACCTCATTGTGTTTGTTGATCTACCTGATGATGGAGGCGGCTGAATGGAAAATGAACGATAGACCAAAAGAATATGCCATGAAATCGTGAACCGCAGATTTCAGTCAACATGACTAGCCTGACACTAAACCGGCTTTTGTGTATTTGTGTGTGTGTGTGTGTGTGTGTGTGTGTGAAAGAGGGAGATAAAGAAGGTACTCCATTGATCACTTTGTGGAAGCATTTGTTGTTTGATGTGCTTTTTAACTTTTGCCCGCTGCTGCACTGCTCATCACCCACCAGAGGGCGCTGTACACACACCTCCCACCGCAGACACACCTTCACTGTCGGACTCCATATCAAGCAGCAGATTTAGTCTGAATCTTGCTGTGTGTGAGATTTTTTGGGAAATGATATTAATATTCCATACAGCATATCTCATTATAATTAAAATCAAACAGTGGCTTCTTTTAAAGAAAAATCCACATTTTATTTTATACTGAAATCAATTAAGAAACATTTTGTACACAATTAAAGTAGTATTTACATAAAATTGGTGTGAGTTCTGTCTTTGTATGGAAAAGCATCTTTCAACCCACACTAATAGTCCTTTTTAAACAGTTAAATAGTTTAAAATCTACAGTGCACTTAAGGACATCATGTTTAAATTGTTAAAAGACAAATAAAGCACAAGCCTAGAAGGGTAAATGGACTGTCCCAGTGTCCTCACACGGGTGGTGCCTTTCAACACCATGTTGAGGAAATGTTTATTTTATTATCAATGGAAAATTAGGGTGTGTCTCGAACCCGTTGCCCATTGGTTGTGGTGTTAATCAGTTAAATGCCTCAACCCCGCCTGTTCCAGAAGGAAATCCATCAGAGCACGGAATTAAAAAAGCTCCCAGGAGATAATTAAAAAAGAAATCTCAACTGAACTGACTGACGGTACAAAAATATTAAGAGTCCCAGCTCTGGTTCTGTTCCTCACAACAGAGCAGCACTTTAATGAACAAAGTATTGGCACCCCATCAAACAGGAGCTGCTGAGAGAATTGAATTCTCACTGATTTGCGATTTCAAGGAAAAGCACACACTGCTTATGGAACGCCCTCTATGGAGGAGAAGGATGGAATAACCGTAATAAGTGGAGGAATGTTGTGGAGAAATTAGTACACATATATGTATTAAACAACAACAACAACAGTCCAACAGGCTGCACAGCCGAGTGGCTTTACACTGCGCTGACCAATAAACCCAACGATTCTGCTCGCTCACCTCACGCCGATTTCCTATTGGTCAGCAAACTGATTCTCTCAACCAATACGAACAGAGCAGCATGACAAGCAACCAATCAGAGACTCGATATTAAATTGAAGCTGATTTTAGCCTAGTGACAGAAAGAGGCTTCATCCTGTTTTCTTTGGTCTGGTACCTCTCTCTCTCTCTCTCTCTCTCTCTCTCACACACACACACACACACACACACACGAGACAAAAATGAAATTATGTACTGGTCACTTTTATTAAGGATTTAAAATAAGATTGTTGCACATTTTTAATTCCAAACTTCATATTTTTCTATTAAACCCTTCTATTGTACATATTAAAAATATAAAATTGGGACAGTGCTTCATATTGATTTGTAATTTTATTAATTAAACTTAAGTTCTTTGAAACAATCTCAGCTGATATACACATGATGTGTGACGGTGTGAAATGAATAAGAACCCCCTGGTTGGTGTCGTGCTGTTCTATGAAAGTAATCTCCAGCAGGTGGCGTGATGGAGAAGACCCCACTGTTTGCGCGCCTGTGAATCAAGTCCTGATTTACATTCCAACAGCTCTAACACTTTCCTCACGAGCCTCTGTAAGTTCTCTCGAAAGATAAACAACAACAACATCGCAGCTTGTTGCATCATCTGAAAGAGAAACTGCAAAGGAGTTTTATCTCCAGCTGTCACACAGCGCTGACACTGGAGACTCCTTCCAGCTGTGATTCACAGCTGCATTCCCATCAGAGGTGCTGGTTTATAAAACCACTGAACCAACATCACTATATATTCAGTGGCAGTGACTTCAAGACTCCAATACAAGTCCCTCACTCTGGATTAGAAAAGCTGCTAATAGTCAAAATGTAAATGTTAAATCTGACATGAATGGTCCTTCTGAAATTCTGCATTTTAAACAAAAGTAAATTCAGAGTGTTTATATGTTTACTGAATAATAACAAGATCAGAAGCTCAGCAGTGTGCACTGTGTTGAGTACTAATCAGGGCAGTGCTGGCTTTAGTGGCCAAGGCGAGAGCTGACTGATGGAAAGGTCAGTGGTCCAATCCCCACGAGCAACACTGCTGGGCCCTTGAGCAAGGCCCTTAACCTTCAATTGCTCGGTTTTCTTTCTTTTTTTGAAGATAACTGTGAGTCACTCTGGATGAGGGTGCCTGCAAAACACTGTAAATGGACCTGTGTGCTGTGATCTTCACTGGTTTGTCCCCTCCATGAGATCAGGAGCCTTCAGGTGTGTTTCTTTCTCAGTGAGAAGGTTTTCCTGATTACATACAACTGAACGAGAACAGAAGGAACCAAGAGTCATGTGTGATGCGGTTTTTGCTCAGTCAGGTGTGTGTGTGTGTGTGTGTGTGTGTGTGTGACTCCTCTGACTGCTATGTTGATAAACTGGTTGTCCTGTTTTTCCTGCGAATGGTGCAGGTGATCTGCAGGTGAGGGCGTGTCCTCTCTGCGTATTAATCCGAGGGCTGATCAGGAATGTGAGTTGGCTTCGTTTTCTGAACCGGCTCTGGTTCGGTTTTGACTGAGAGACAGGATTCCGGCACTGCCTTTCGGGTTCGGCTGACAGGTGAGTTCCACGCAGTGCACCTTCACTTCCTCCTTATACTGATCCTGATCCTGATCCTGATCTTCTGGACCCAGCCGATCTCCGTGTTCCTGGGTGCTCGGTTCTGGTTTTCCGGTGAAACTTAAATTCCCCGATCAAACTTTATTTACACAGCAAAATTCTGGTCACACCGGAAGCTGCAGGTGTGGAGCATCTCAGATGAATCTGTTAAAATCATTTCAGGATGATGCAGATGCGCTTTGGTTTTGTGCTATGACGACGACGACGACGATGATGATGATGATGATTATCGTTATTATTATTATTATTATTATAATTTCGAATTTTACTAAACTGACACCAGATGTCGGTTGGTTTCATTTCTCGAAGTTCCACGCTTCTGTCCTGTCTGTTTACTTTCAAGGGCAAGTTTCCGGATTCCAGGAAGTTCTACACTGGTGTCGTGTGTAATTTACTCTGATTTTCTATGAAACATTTTTCATTCATTTTCTGTAATCGCTTAATCCTAATTAGGGTCACGGGGAGGCTGGAGCCCATCTCGGTCAACTCTGGGTGAGGGCAGGGTACACCCTGGATGGCTCTCCAGGCCATCTCAGGGCAGAAACACGCTGATGGCTTTGCAGCTCCTCTTGATGAAAGTCAGCAATTTATCTTTTACATGAAGCTCTCGCCATAGACAGTGAGAGACAAGGCCGGCCTTTGATAACCCAGTTAAATGGGTTAAATGGGACAGTGACAACCCGTTGAGAGTGGGGCTTGAACCCACAACCTTAGGATCAGTGATCCAGCACCTTTACCACCAGGCCACCACTGGCCTACTTGAAAGTTCTGTAAGAAAAATATTTATTTCTTTAATCCCTCAGAGAAATCTCTAGTGTAAGACTATGAGGGTTGTTTTTGTTGTTGTTGTTGTGTAAAACAGAATAAAAATTGTATAAAAGTATCCCTTTTACCTGAAGTCACATTTTGTAGATTTTATTTATACAATTTAAAACATCAGGAATAACTATTAAGCAAACTTGTACAAAAGTGCATTTACATTGACCAAACTGCACAAATAAAGTATTAAAAATCGAATTACGTATATATTTAAAAGTTGAAATAAATAAATAAGAAGAAACCTAATGTAGGATTTGTAAACTTTTGAGAACGATTCTATTTGTTCACTTTTTATTTATTTTCTAATCCCAGACTTTCTGCTATTTTCGGAGAGATGTTTAGAATGAGATGATCAGGGCGGAGTCAGTGATGATTGGTTATCTGTAGGAGGTGAGGTGGATGACGCTGAATCGCCCGGAGAGGGAGTGGATGATTCAATTCAGCAACATCCACCGAACCTCAGGTGCTTCAGTGTTTTAGTGTACAGTATACTACACAGGAACATTATATACAATTACTGTATACATGATGACAGATTCAGGTGAAGGCCAAGCGCACACAGGACACATCACACATCCGTAAAAGACTTTTATTATATCCTACATGCAAACATAAAGAGATGTGAGATACAATGATTTCTGAAGGAAGTGAATAAAAAATAATGACTACGTGTATGTGTGTGGAAATGTGTGTGTGTGTGTGTGTGTGTGTGTATATATATATATATATATATACATACTAGTCCTTCTCAAAAAATTAGCATATTGTGATGAAGTTCATTATTTTCTGTAATGTACTGATAAAAATTCATCATCATCATCATCATCTTCCGCTTAGTCGCGGGGGCAGCAACCTAAGCAAAGAGGTCCAGACGTCCCTCTCCCGAGCCACTTCCTCCAACTTTCCCGGGGGGAAACAGAGGCGGTCCCAGAGAAGCCGAGAGACATAGTCCCTCCAGCGTGTTCTAGGTTGACCCCGGGTTCTCTTCCCGGTTGGACATGCCCGAAACACCACACCAGGGAGGCGACCGGGGGACATTCTGACCAGATGCCCGAGCCACCTCAACTGGCCCCTCTCAATGCGGAGGAGCAGCGGATCTACTCCGAGCTCTCCTTGGATGGCGGAGCTTCTCACCTTATCTCTAAGGGAGAACCCCGCCACCCCGCGAAGGAAGCTCATTTCAGCCGCTTGTATCCGTGATCTTGTTCTTTCGGTCATTACCCAAAGCTCGTGACCATAGGTGAGGGTTGGAACGTAGATCGACTGGTAAATTGAGAGCTTTGCCTTGCGGCTCAGCTCCTTCTTCACCACGACGGACTGGTACAGGCACCGCTTAACAGCAGAGGCTGCAGCGATCCGTCTGTCGATCTCTCGCTCCATCCTTTCCTCACTTGTAAACAAGACCCCAAGATACTTAAACTCCTCCACTTGGGGCAGAACCTCATTCCCGACCCGGAGGGTGCATTCCACCATTGTCCGACTGAGAACCATGGCATCGGACTTGGAGGTACTGATCTTCATCCCGGCTGCTTCGCACTCAGCTGCGAATCGCTCCAATGAGAGCTGGAGGTCCCGACTTGATGAAGCCAAAAGGACGACAACATCCGCAAAAAGCAGAGACGATATCCGATGGCCACCAAACCAGAACTCCTCATCACCTCGACTGCGCCTAGAAATTCTGTCCATAAAAATTATGAACAGAATCGGTGACAAAGGACAGCCTTGGCGGACTCCAACTCCCACTGGAAACGAATCCGACCTGCTGTTACCAATATGGACCAAACTCTGGCTCCGGTGATACAACGACCGAATAGCTTGTAGCAACGGATCCGGAACGCCGTACTCTCGGAGCACGCCCCACAAGATCGTTCAAGGGACACGGTCGAAAGCCTTCTCCAAATCCACAAAGCACATGTGGACAAATTGGGCAAACTCCCATGCCCCCTCCAGAATCCTGTGGAGCATATAGAGTTGGTCAAGAGTGCTGCGGCCAGGACGAAAACCACATTGTTCCTCCTGAATCCGAGGTTCGACTATCAGTCGGATCCTCCTCTCCAGTATCCCTGCATAGACTTTCCCAGGTAGGCTGAGGAGTGTAATTCCCTGATAATTGGAACACACCCTCCGGTCCCCCTTCTTAAAAATTGGGACCACTACCCCAGTTTGCCAATCCAGAGGTACAGCCCCTGATGACCACGCGATGTTGCAGAGACGTGTCAACCAAGACAGTCCTACAACATCCAGAGCCCTGAGATATTCCGGACGGATCTCGTCCAACCCCGGAGCTCGACCACCGAGGAGCTTTTTGACAACCTCAGTGACCTCCACTCCAGTGATGGGCGGACCCTCACCCGAACCCCCAGGGTTTTCCTCCTCCACGGAGGGCGTGTTGGTGGGATTGAGGAGGTCCTCAAAGTATTCCCTCCACCTCTTGACAACATCCCCAGTCAAGGTAAGCAGCTCCCCACCTCCACTGTAAACAGTGTTTGTGAAGAACTGCTTCCCCCTCCTGAGGTGTCGGCTGGTGGCCCAGAACCTTTTTGAGGCCAACCGGTAATCACTCTCCAGGCCCTCACCACGCCCGAGATTTTGCATCTGCGACAGCCTTGGCTGCAGCACGTTTGGCCTGCCGGTACCCGTTTGCTGCCTCAGGAGTCCCACAGGCTAACAAAACCCGATAGGCCTCCTTCTTCAGCTGGACGGCCCCCTTCACCGCAGGTGTCCACCACCGGGTTCGGGGATTACCGCCACGACAAGCACCGACGACCTTACGGCCACAGCTATGGGCTGCCGCCTCAGCAATGGAGGCACGAAACATGGCCCATTCAGATTCCATGTCCCCCGCCTCCTCTGGAACGTGGTTGTAGCTCTGCCGGAGGTGGGAGTTAAATGCCTCTCGGACAGGAGACTCCGCCAAACGTTCCCAGCAGACCCTAATTACACGCTTGGGCCTGCCAGGTCTGGAAGGCAATCTCCCACACCACTGAAGCCAACTCACCAACAGGTAGTGATCAGAAGACAGCTCAGCTCCTCTCTTCACCCAAGTGTCC
>CM045738.1:5667500-5755000 GCA_024760905.1 Plotosus lineatus | reverse complement strand
CTCTTTCTTGGCATGAAACCAAACTGTTCTTCATAAATGCTGACCTCTGCCCTTAGTCTAGCTTCCACTGTTCTTTCCCATAACTTCATCGTATGGCTCATCAACTTTATCTCTCTGTAGTTGCCACAACTCTGAACGTCTCCCTTGTTCTGAAAAATGGGCACAAGAACACTTCTCCATTCCTCTGGCATTCTCTCACTCTCTAAGACCTTGTTGAATGCTCTTGTTAGAAAATCTACTGCTACCTGTCCTAGACACTTCCATACCTTGACCGGTTTCTCATCAGGACCAACTGCCTTTCCATTCTTCATCCTCTTCAATGCCCTCCTCACTTCACCCAAACTAATCTTTGCTACTTCCTGGTCCTCAACAGTCACCTCTTCTACTCTTTTTTTTTTTCTTTCTTATTTTCCTCATTCATCAGCTCTTCAAAGTACTCTTTCCATCTTCCCAGCACACTTCTGTCATCAGTCAATATGTTTCCCTCGCTGTCCTTAATGACTCTAACTTGCTGCACATACTTCCAATGTCTATTTCTCTGCTGTGCCAACCTGTATAAATCATTTTCTCATTCTTTACTTTCCAACCGAGCATACAAGTCATCATCCGCCCTCTGTTTGGCCTTTGACACCGCTACCTTTGCCTTACGCTGTGTCTCCCTGTACTCCCTGTACTGCTGTTTACTCTCTTCAGTCCTCTCAATGTCCCACTTCTTCTTAGCTAACCTCTTCCTTTGTACACACTGCTGCACTTCCTCATTCCACCACCAAGTCTTTATCTCCGCTCCTTCCAGATGACACACCAAGTATTCTCCTACCTGTCTCCATGATCACATTTGCTGTAGTTGTCCAGTCATCTGAAAGCATTTCCTGACCACCCAAAGCCTGTTTCAACTTCTCCTTGAAGACAACCGGATATTCTTCCTTTTTCAGCTTCCACCACTTTGTCTTCTGCTCTGCCTTTGCCTTCTTCACCTTCCTCACCATCAGCGTCATCCTGCACAACACTATCCTGTGCTATTTGGCAACACTCTCACCCACTACTACTTTGCAGTCACTGACTTCCTTCAAATTACATCGCCTGCACAAGGTGTAGTCTGCTTGTGTGCCCTTATCTCCGCTTTTATAAGTCACCCTATGCTCCTGTCTCTTCTGGAAGAAAGTATTCACCACAGCGATTTCCATCCTTTTTGCAAAATCTATCAATCTATCAATCTATCAATTTCTAACTTGAGACTCATCATTCTGTCTGACACTCTTTTCACTTCTAGAACATTCCTGACAAACTCCTCCTATGTCTCTCTGTGTCTGTGTGAGTATGTTTAATTCTCAAATAGATTATGTTGATTATTTATTGATTATTATATGTGATTCTTTTTTTTCAGAAGGAATTTTGGGAATTGTACACAAATAGTCAAGGTAAGGTCATGAATTATAATAATTTCACTTTCCAAATACAGGAGATGAAATGTTTCACTGAGTACCGATGGTACCAGATTAAATTAAAACAGCAGCTTGTGCTACTGGTACTTCGGAGGCGGGGCTCCGGCTCTCTTTCATGCTGATGTAAACTAAAATAAAAGAAAGGAGGTCCATGTTTACTCCTGTTTCCAACTCCGAGGGTTTGGTGGGTATGATTCAGGCCCTTGAAACAACATTAAAATGTTTGAAGGCTGTTGTCTGAAAGTGATATGATCAAGGTCTGGGCCAATATCTCCAACACTGATCTCATGATTTTATGTGAAACTGTTCTTCAATGCAGCCGGGGGGGGGGGGGGGGGGGCACAAACCAGTGTCTCTCCCTCACGCCGGTCCCAAGCCCGGAGAAATGCAGAGGGTTGAGTCAGGAAGGGCATCCGGCGTAAAACAAATGCCAAATAAACTATGTGAATCACAAGAAAGAATGACATACCGGCTCGGTCGAGGCCCGGGTTAACAACGACCGCCATCAGTGCCGTCAACCAACAGGGTGCTGATGGAAATTGGACTACTGTTGGTCGAAGACGTTGAAGAAGGAGAGGCGGGAGGTGTGGCCGTTGCCAGAGAGAGAAGAGGAAAGGCATGAGTCTAGGACTGAAAGTAGGGACTTTGAATGTTGGAACTATGGCAGGAAAAGGTAGAGAGCTGGCTGACATGATGCAGAGGAAGGTGGACATACTGTGTGTTCAGGAGACCAGGTGGAAAGGTAGCAAGGCTAGAAGCATAGGAGCAGGGTTTAAGCTGTTTATCAGGGTGTGGATGGGAAAAGAAATGGAGTCGGAGTCATCTTGAAGGAGGAGTTTGTCAGGAATGTTCTAGAAGTGAAAAGCGTGTCAGACAGAGTGATGAGTCTCAAGTTAGAAATTGAAGGTGTGATGGTCTATGTTGTTAGTGCTTATGCCCCACAGGCAGGATGTGAGCGAGAAGAGAAGGAGAGATTCTGGAGGGAGTTAGATGAAGTGATGCAGAGTACCCCCAGAGGTGAAAGAGTGGTCATTGGGGCAGACTTCAATGGACATGTTGGTGCAGGCAACAGAGGGGACGAGGAAGTGATGGGTCGGTTTGGTATCCAGGACAGGAACGCAGAAGGACAGATGTTGGTAGATTTTGCAAAAAGGATGGAAATGGCTGTGGTGAATACTTTCTTCCAGAAGAGAGAGGAGCATAGGGTGACTTATAAAAGTGGAGGTAGGAGCGCACAGGCAGACTACATCTTGTGCAGGCGATGTAATTTAAAGGAAGTCAGTGACTGCAAAGTAGTAGCGGGTGAGAGTGTTGCCAAACAGCATAGGATGGTGGTGTGCAGGATGATACTGATGGTGAGGAAGGTGAAGAAGGCAAAGGCAGAGCAGAAGACAAAGTGGTGGAAGTTGAAAAAGGAAGAGTGTCGGGTTGTCTTCAAGGAGGAGTTGAAACAGGCTTTGGGTCATCATGAAGTAGCAAGGAAAGTAGATAAGGAGACTTGGTGGTGGAATGAGGAAGTGCAGGAGTGTGTACAACGGAAGAGGTTAGCTAAGAAGAAGTGAGACATGGAGAAAACCGAAGAGAGTAAAGAAGAGTACAGGGAGACACAACGTAAGGCAAAGGTAGCAGTGTCAAAGGCCAAACAGAGTGCGTTTGATGACTTGTATGCTCGGTTGGAAAGTAAAGAGGGAGAAAATGATTTATACTGGTTGGCACAGCAGAGAAATAGAGATGGGAAGGACGTGCAAGTTAGATTGATAAAGGACAGAGAGGGAAATGTATTGACTGATGACAGAAGTGTGCTGGGAAGATGGAAAGAGTACTTTGAAGAGCTGATGAATGAGGAAAATGAGAGAGAAAAAAGAGTAGAAGAGGTGACTGTTGAGGACCAGAAAGTTGCAAGGATTAGTAAGGGTGAAGTGAGGAGGGCATTGAAGAGGATGAAGAATGGAAAGGCAGTTGGTCCTGATGACATACCGGTGGAGGTATGGAAGTGTCTAGGACAGGTAGCAGTAGATTTTCTGACAAGAACATTTAACAAGGTCTTAGAGAGTGAGAGGATGCCAGAGGGATGGAGAAGTGTGCTGGTGCCCATTTTTAAGAACAAGGGAGACGTGCAGAGTTGTGGCAACTACAGAGGGATAAAGTTGATGAGCCATATGATGAAGTTATGGGAAAGAATACTGGAAGCTAGACTAAGGGCAGAGGTCAGCATTTGTGAACACCAGTTTGGTTTCATGCCAAGAAAGAGCACCACAGATGCAGTGTTTGCCTTGAGGATGTTAATGGAGAAGTACAGAGAAGGTCAGAGGGAGCTGCCTTGTGCCTTTGTGGATCTGGAGAAAGCATATGACAGGGTGCCGAGAAAAGAACTGTGGTATTGCATGAGGAAGTCTGGAGTGGCAGAGAAGTATGTTAGAGTGGTGCAGGACATGTATGAGAGATGTAAGACAGTGGTGAGGTGTGCTGTCGGTGTGACACAAGAGTTCAAGGTGGAGGTGGGACTGCATCAAGGGTCAGCTCTCAGCCCCTTCTTGTTTGCTATGGTGATGGACAGGCTGACAGACGAGGTTAGACAAGATTCCCCATGGACTATGATGTTTGCAGATGACATTGTGATCTGTAGTGAGAGCAGAGAACAAGTGCAGGAAAATCTAGAGAGGTGGAGGTATGCCCTGGAAAGGAGGGGAATGAAGATTAGCCTCAGTAAGACAGAATACATGTGCATGAATGACAAGGACCCAAGAGGAATGGTGAGATTACAGGGAGCAGAGATAGGAAAGGTGGAGGATTTTAAGTACTTAGGCTCAACAATCCAGAGCAATGGAGAGTGTGGAAAAGCGGTCAAGAAGCGTGTGTTGGCAGGTTGGATTGGTTGGAGAAAAGTGTCCAGTGTGATGTGTGATAGGAGGGTATCGGCAAAAATGAAAGGAAAAGTGTACAAGACGGTGTTGAGGCCAACGATGTTGTATGGTTTCGAAACAGTTACCCTGGGGAAAAGACAAGGAGCTGGAGGTAGCAGAGATGAAAATGTTGAGGTTCTCTTTGGGAGTAACGAGGATGGATAGGATTAGGAATGAGCACATCAGAGGGACAGCACATGTAAAACGTTTTGGAGACAAAGTCAGAGAGGCTAGATTGAGATGGTTCGGACATGTACAGAGGAGGGATAGTGAATATATTGGTACTAGGATGCTGAGGTTAGAACTACCAGGCAGAAGGCCTAGAGGAAGACCAAAGAGACGATTCATGGACGTGGTGAAGGAGGACATCAAGGCAGTTGGTGTAAGAGAAAAAGATGCAGAGGATATAGTGAGATGGAGGCAGATGATTCGCTGTGGCGACCCCTGAAGGGAAAAGCCGAAAGGAAATGAAGAAGAAGAAGATGATCTTGGTTAAGACATTCAAGCAAAAATACATTTATGTGCTGATAATTCAATTACTTACACCAGGGGTGTCAAACTCGTGCCACAAAGGGCCATGTGGCTGCAGGTTTTTGTTTCAACCAAGCAGCAGCACACCTGACTTGGCTCAATCAAACAACTGCTAAGAGTCTTCAGGCATTTGATTGGTCAGTCTGTGTGCTCTGTCCAGAGACTGACCAATCAAATGCCTGAAGACTCTTATCAGTTGTTTGAATGAGCCAGACTGACCAATCAAATGCCTGAAGACTCTTATCAGTTGTTTGAATGAGCCAAGTCAGGTGTGCTGCTGCTTGGTTGAAACAAAAACCTGCAGCCACATGGCCCTTTGTGGCACGAGTTTGACATCCCTGACTTACACCCATGCTTCTGCCATAGTGAGAGCAGTGAAAGAACTTCAGGCTGCATTTCAGACATTACAATCTACACTGTTGAGCTTAAAATTGATCTTAAATAAACAGAAAACAAAGCTCAGGGTCTTCTCAAAAGTTTGCGCTCAGTTACCTGGTGAGTACAGCATTTTTTATATCTGAAGGGAGATCCATTGATAGGGTTCCTTTGTACATGGTATATGGATAGATAACAAACTCTAATTTATTCTTCATATTACTGCTGTAGTCAAGAAGCTTAAAGCAAATATTGGCTTTTATTTTTAGTATCATATCTTGCTTTACTTTCATTGCACAGAAAAAACTCAGTAGAGGCTACTTTCCTGTCTGTGATTGATTATGGTGACATCTTGTATATGCATGTAGCTTCTTTAATCTTAATTCATGCAACTTTAAAGTTAATTAACAAATGCAGTTCTTCACTCACCACTGTATTCTTTATGATTTGGTAGGCTGGGCATCACTGACCATTCGCAGACAACAGCACCGGTACCTTTTTATTTATGAAGCAATATTTGGCAATCTACTTTAAAAAATTCCATCCTACCCCTGTAACATTCTCCGTTCGCTCTGGTAGTTACCAGCTTTGCTCCTCTAAGTAGTTACATTTCACTGTATCCCGAGTTATAAATGATTTGGGTGCAACTGCATTTTCCTACTGTGTACCCTGTGCTTGGAACAATCTGCAGAAAGATCTTAGATTAGAAACAGTCATCTCCACTGATAAATTTAATAGCATCATAAAGAAAGTGGTGATGGGGATGTGCTTATTTCTCTTGAGAGACCATGATATTTAAATCGTCGGTCTTGTTGTTTTCTTGTGAATATTTCAAAATATGTTATACTTGTTACATTTTAATATGTTGTGATTGACTGCTACCTTGGACAGGTTTCTCTTCTAAAAGAGATTCTGATTCTCTGTGGGACTAAAAAGGAGACAGAGCTTTGGAGAATTAGTGAGCCTCCCGACAGTGTCGACAACCCCCCCCCCCCCCCATTTTATTTGGTTCTCTCTGAGGGGTACAGATGATTGTTGATAGAATGTCACTGTGATGGGTGTGACATAAACCTGCCCAGTCTTTAATCCTGTAGAGATGAGACTCTCAAATGATTGGCAGTTAAAATATAAACAATTTCCAATCACAGGATTGTTGATATTGATGATTACGAGTTACTGATGGCCCTCGGACTTCTGTTTAGTCTCAAATAATCACTTCTGTAGTGTACTGACTTATAATTAATTCACAAACAGGATTCCAAAAAAGTTGGCACACTGAACAAATTGTGAATATAAACTGAATGCAATGATGTGGAAGTGCCAAATTTCAATATTTTATTCTGAATAGAACATAGATGACAGGATCAAAAGTTTAAACTGTGAAAATGTATAATTTTAAGAAAAAAAAATGTTTATTTTAATTTTCACGGTGTCAAGAAATATCAAAGTTGGAACAGGTAGCAATAAGAGTCTGGAAAAGTGAATTGCACTTATAACAAACAGCTGGAAGACCAATTACCACGAATGAGTTCCATTGGCAACATGGCTGAGTATAAAAAGAGCTTTTCAGAGTGGCAGTGTCTCTCGGAATCAAAGATTGGTAAAGGATCACCAATTCCCCCAATGTTGCGCAGAAAGATAGTGGAACAATATCAGAAAGGTGTTTCCCAGCAAAACATTGCAAAACTTTTGAAGTTATCATCATCTACAGTGCACAACACCATCCAAAGATTCAAAGAATCTGGAACAATCTCTGTGCGTAAGGGTCAGGGCCGAAAAACCATACTGGATGCTCGTGATCTTCGGGCCCTTAAACGGCACTGCACCACAAACAGGAATGCTACTGTAAGGGAAATCACAGAATGAGCTCATCAATACTTCCAGAAACCATTGTCGGTGAACACAATCCACCGTTGCCAGCTGAAACTCTACAGTACAAAAAAGAAGCCATTTCTAAACAGGACCCAGAAGCACAGGCATTTTCTCTGGGCCAGGGCTCATTTTAAATTGGGGTGTGGCAAAGTGGAAAACTGTTCTGTGGTCAGATGAATCACGATTCGACGTTCTTTATGGAAAACTGGGACGCTGTGTCATCCAGACTAAAGAGGAAGAAGACAACCAAAGCTATCAGCACTCAGTTCAGAAGCCTGCATCTGTGATGAGTTGCATGAGTGCGTGTGGCATGGGCAGCTTGCACATCAGGAAAGGCACCGTCAATGCAGAAGGCTATATTCAGGTTCAGAATAACATACGCTCCTATCCAGACGTCGTCTCTTTCAGAGAAGACCTTGCATTTTTCAACACGATAGTGCCAGACCACATGCAGCATTAATTACATCATCATGGCTGCGTAGGAAACGGATCCGGGTGTTGAAATGGCCAGCCTGGAGTCCAAACCTTTCACCTATAGAGAACATTTGGCGCATCATAAAGAGGAAGGAGCAACAAAGAAGGCCCAAGACAGTTGAACAGTTCGAGGCCTGTATTAGACAAGGATGACAGGATTCCTATTTCAAAAGTTGAGAAACTTGTCTCCTCGGTCTCCAGACGTTTGCAGACTGCTTTAAGAAGAAGAGGAGATGCCTCACAATGGTGAAAATGGCCTTGTCCCAACTTTTTTGAAATTTATTGACCCCATGAAATTTAAACTCAACATATTTTTCTCTTAAAATGAGACATTTTCTCAGTTTAAATTTCTGACCCTGTCACCTATGATCTATTCAGAATGAAATATTAAAATTTGCCACTTCCACATCATTGCATTCAGCTTTTATTCACAATTTGTATAGTGTACCAACTTTTTAGGAATCCGCTTTGTAATAAATCATGCATTAGGCTGTGTGTGTGTGTGTGTGTGTGTGTGTGTGTTGAACTGCTCAGAAAATCCCATCCGTGTGGATGTGTCCGGTTTAGTGGCTGGAATTTTAGCCATTGTTGTGTTGGGGATCATCGTGCTGGTACTCAGCTGCTACTTCTACAAAAAACAGCGAAAAACTGTAAGAAGAGGTGGCAGGTGAGTGTGTGTGTGTGTGTGTGTATTTGTCTGTGTCTGTGAGAAAGCGTGAGAGGGAGCTCATTAGTTATTGTCTTATTATTGTAATGATGTCACTTTGTTCACTTCCTCTCTTACCAAAGTGTCCCAGTGACTATGGCAGCAGACGGACATCCAGGGCCGGAGACGGTTCCTCTGTCTAACATTACTGCCCCAGGTTTACCCAGCTACAGTGAGGCCTTGAACAGCAGTGGGCAGTATGACGCCCCTCCACCTCCATATTCAGGGTAAGGCAAGAAGAACAGGGTGTGTGTGTGTGTGTGTATGTGTGTATGTGTGTGTGTGTGAACCTATTTCAGACACTTGCTGTCAGTTATGTGATGGGTCTCGGTGCTTAAAATTTAAGTCTTGATTTCTGGAAACGTCTTTTGGATATTTATTATTAATAAAATAAATAAATAATTAATAAATCAATTAATTAAGATAAAACAATCATAAAATAAGAAAATATTATTAACAATAACAATGCTTAAAATATTATAAACAACGATTATTGTTATAAAAGTGATTATTAAAAATATTTTTGTAATGTATTTTAGTTTATGTTGTTCATATGGAATGAAATTCTTTCCTCAGTCTGTGCTTGTTTATCAGTAATCTCGCTGCAGATGCTGCGATCTGCTGAACCAAACAGAAAATGAGACAGAAATATCTGTAGCCTACATGAGAATCTCGGGAACTGATGGTATTGTTGTGTGTTTGATTCCTGTCGTTCTCTCAGAATGGAACCCAGTGCACCCTCAGTGCCTCCGCCTGAGGAGTGAGAGGATGAACAACACGCATGTTGGGTTCTAGAGCAGCAGGACGGTTCGGGGTTCGGGGTTGGATCATGTGTTTATGTTGTTAATGAGAACAAAAGAGCTTCATTTTATCTTGAATATTTTTTTTCCTTCACTCCAAAGTGTGATGTGTGCCTGAAATGTATGAGACCGAGTTTTTATTCCTTTTATAAAAAAGATAATAAATGTTTATGCTTAAGGTTTTGTATGTTTTATTTCTGATGAATTATAATAATTATGAATGAAGGATAATGTATGCAATATTTGTTATGAAATGAGAGGATGTGATGGAGCAGCGTTAGAGCAACACACACACACACACACACACAACTCTGGTGTGTAAAGAAAAGGAAGAGGACTGATCTGAAGGAAGCGGTGAGGTGTGAAGCTGAGTATCATTGCTGGTACACTGAGGAGGAGAATGAGTGCTCCAACATCTCTGTGCTTTCAGCTTCTGCATCATAGTAAGCACTAACATTGTGTGTGTGTGTGTGTGTGTGTGTATTTTATTTAATGGTATTAAAATAAGGGAGGTGATGGGTTTAATTGTTGTTGAGGTTCAGGTTAGACTTATATTTAGGAGTACCACAGTTTTAATTATCTGCATTAAAATTGTCAGTGGGAGGTCCTTGGAATGATAGTAACACAAATCCATGTGTGTGTAAGAGACACAGAGTAGAGAGAGGGGGCCATGTGTGTAAATGAGAGAGGGCATGTGTGTGTGTGTGTGTGTGTGTGTGTGTGTGTGAAGCAGCCAGCTAGTCAGCCAAGCCAGCCAGCACAGTCTGCTCTCAGAAATGGCGTCGTTCGGAGCCAAATCCCTGAAAAAAAGTCTATTTTTAAACTGAATATTTCATTGTTGAATTTATTTGAACCCTTATCTGCAGCAACACAAGCTTTGCAGATCGATAGATCAATCGCTAGACCAATAAATAGATCGATAGATCGTAACAAAACCAACATGTCTTCTCGGTGAACATGATTATGAAAAACAGGGTTTGGGGGTTTTCTTGAGTGCGCGCAGACATGCAGTGGATACTGAGGAGCGCGTGCACGTGCCCGGTGCACAGGGTTCTATTGTTGTCTGAATGATGAGCGGCTGCAGTGAATCAAGCTCGAGCTCGAGTATGGAAAGCGCTCTGAATTACACAACATAGTAATGCATAATGAGCATGGTGATCAGAAACAGTCTCTCTCTCGCGCACTCTCTCTCTTTCTCTCTCTCTCTCTGTCTGCACGCGTGTGTTCAGTCTCTTTTTCTGTCCAGAAGGACAATAGGTGCTGAAATATATAGAGAAGAGTGAGGGGAGGGGAGGTAGAGAGCGGATTTTTGTGGTGGTGCTGGTTGGTGTGACCTCCTCCACCATCTCCTCCTCCTCCGTATCCTCCATCTCCCCCTCCTGTTCATCCCTCCCTCCTCCCTTGCTCTTACACCCCCCCATTCTTGAGGACTTGCATGCATGTGAAACGGGAGAGATAAACAGAGCCGTGCAGCAGGAGCGCGCGCAGGAGGCAAAAAGAGAGAGGGACACGGGGGAGAGGAGAGAGAGAGAGAGAGAGAGAGAGAGAGAAAGTGCATTAGAATTTAGGAAATAACCTCCCTCCCCTCTACCCTTCCCCTCCTCTCCCACCCACCTCTTGTCTATCTCTCCATCTTCATCCCTCTCTTTCTATCTGTTTTCCCTTCTTCCTTCCTTCTTTCCTTTCAGTCTTTTCTTTTCTGTCCTATATTTAATGGACAGAAATTACCCTGGCGCAGGATTCGGTGAGCTGGGCGCCGGGACAGGATGGAGTTACGAGAGGTCGGCCAAGGCGAGGTAAGACCGCCACACACACGCACACACGCACACATCGACAAACACACGCACGCGCACACACGCACGCGCACGCATGAGAAACATGATCTGTGATGTTCTGTCTGTCTGTGATTTGAGTTAGTACTGTTACTGGTTTCTGGTTCGAGATCCAGGTATTATCATGTAGTGAAGAAGGAGGAGGAAGAGGAGGAGGAGGAGGAAGAGGGAGGGAGCCTCTTGAAAAATGTCAGGAATGCGCTTGAGAGCGTGAATGCACGATATGGAAGATAAACCCAGAGAGAGAGGGAGAGAGAGAGAGAGAGAGAGAGAGAGAAGAGGGGGGACAGAAAGAAAGAAAGAGAAGAGGGGGATGGGGACCTTCAGGGATGTTGCTTAAGCTACTGTGTTGTCAAAAAATCCCCTAAAATCTCTGCTTTCACTGGTGGAGGAGATTGCAGGGCCTGTGTGTAACCTCTCTGTTTTCTCTCTCTCTCTCTCTCTCTCTCTCTCTCTCTCTCTGTGTGTGTGTGTGTGTGTGCGAGAGAGAGAGAGAGAGAGAGAGAGAGTTAATTGATGGTGTGTGTTGACAAAGCACCTCCTGTTACACAAGGTTACATTGTCGAGGAATCAAATTACATTTTTGGGGAATGCTGTTCTTGCTGGGTTTGGTGTAGTGTGTGGTGTATGTAGTGGTGTGTGTGATGTGTATGTGTTGTATGACATAAGTTGTATGTGTACTGTGTGTGGTGAATATTATATGTATGGTGTTGTGTGTAGGTTGTATGTTGTATGTGGAGTTGATACGCTACACAATATACAATATACACACAACACACAACACAATACATATAATATGGAGTCTGTGCAGTATATGATGTGCATGTTATAGTGTATGGAATGTGTGATGTATAGAATGTATATACTGTAGTGTACAGAGGGTATCGTGTGTAAGGTGTAGGGTATGGAGTGTGTGGTGTATATTGTGTATCTGATGTGGGGTATGGACAGTGTGGAGTATATGATGTAGTGTAGTATGTATGTTGTGTATGATTTAGTTTATAAACTGTTTGCTGATATGATGTATGTGGCGTATTGTGTGGTGTATGGTGTAGTGTGTGGACTATGTTGTGTAGTGTGAGTGTGTGGAGTATATGATTTATTTGGTGTGGTACATATGATGTATGTGGTGAAATAAATGGAGTGTGTGATGTATACAAAGTATATGTTGTAGTTTATGGACTGTGTTGAGTATATGATGTGTAAGGTGTAGTGTATGGAGTGTGTGGTGTATATTGTGTATATATGATGTGTATGGAGTGTGTGGTTTTAATTGTGTATATGTTGTTGGCTATGGACTGTGTGGAGTACAGTATATGATGTATATGGAGTGTGTGGTTTATATTACATGTTGTAGTGTGCGGTTTGTGTGGATTATATTATGTATATTGTGTAGTGCGTATGTTGTATATGATGTAGTGAGTACACTGTTTGGTGTATATGGTGTATTGTATACTGTATATTGTATATGTATATTGTGTATTGTAACCGTGGAGTATATGATGTATATGGTCTAGTGTGTGGTATATGTTGTGTAGTGTATGGAGTGCATGGCAGATATAGTGTAGTCTTTGGACTATGTGGTGTATATGAAGTATGTTGTAGTGTGTGGAGTATATGATTTATTTGGTGTAGTATATGGAGTGTGTGGTACATATGATGTATATGGTGAGGTGTGTGGACTGTGTGGTGGAGCTGATGTATATGGTGTAGTGTGTGTTGTATATGATCTGTATGGTGTAGTGTATGGAGTGTGTGGTGTGTATGATGCACTGTAGTGTGTTTGATTTGTATGTGATGTATATATGGTGTATATTGTGTTGTGTGTTTGTTGTATATGGTGTTGTGTATAGAGTTTGTGGTATACATTACATTATGTATATGGTGTAGTGTCTCCAACCATGTTCCTAAAGATCCATCTTCCAGAAATCTTTGGTTCCAACCTAAATCATGCACACCTATATATATGGTGTAGTGTGTGGTGTGTATAATGTATATTGTATTGTGTATGGAGTGTGTGATGTATATAAGGTATTTTGTGTTGTATATAGAGTGTGTGGTGTATATAATGTATATTGTGTTTTATATGGACCGTGTGCTGTATATAATGTATATTGTGTTGTCTATGGGGTATGTGGTGTATATAATGTATATTGTGTTGTCTATGGAGTGTGTGATGCATGTAATGTATATTGTGTAGTGCACGGAGTGTGTGGTTTATATAATGTACATTGTGTTATGTATGGAGTGTGTGGTGTATATAATGTATATTGTGTTGTGTATGTAGTATATGGTGTATATTATGTACATTGTATTGCGTATGGAGTGTGTGGTGTGTATATAAAGTCCATTGAGTTGTGTATGGAGTGTGTGGCGTATATAATGTATATTGTGTTGTGTATGGAGTGTGTGGTGTATATTGTGTTCTGTATGGGGTGTGTGGTGTATATAATGTATATTGTGTTGTTTATGGAGTGTATGGCATATATAATCTAAAAACCTATGCTAAATCAAACGTGCGAAATCTCTCTATGGAGTATATGGTGTACATAATGTATATTGTGTTGTGTATGGAGTATATGGTATATATAATGTATATTGAGTTGTATATGTAATATGTGGTGTATATAATGTATATTTTGTTGTTTATGGAGTATGTGACGGATTTAATGGAAAAACCTATGCCAAATCAAATGTGCGAATCACTTGCTGTGGCGACCCCTAAAGGAAATCTGTCTATGGAGTATGTGGTGTATATAATGCATATTGTGTTGTGTACGGAGTGTGTGGTATGTATAATGCATATTGTGTTGTGTATGGAGTTTGTGGTATATATAATGTATATTGTGTAGTGCATGGAGTATGTGGTTTATATAATGTATATTGTGTCGTGTATGGAGTGTGTGGTGTATGTAATGTGTATTGTGGTGTGTATGGAGTATGTGGTGTATATAATGTACATTGTGTTATGTGTGGAGTGTGTGTTGTATATAATGTATATTTTGTTGTGTATGGAGTGTGTGGTGTATATAATGTCTATTGTTTTGTTTATGAAGTGTGTGGTGTATATAAAGTCCATTGAGTTGGGTATGGAGTGTGTGGTGTCTATAATGTATATTGTGTAGTGTAAGGAGTATGTGGTTTATATAATGTACAGGGTGACCCAAAAAAATGGGAACTTTTTAAACAATACTATAAAACCAAGAGTGTTGCAAGAAACCTTAAAACATGCCATTTAACAATAAATAACTAACCTTTCATGGTGAAGTATTTACTTGTTCAAGGTCACTGTCTCACAGTGTTGCCACTTGCTCATGTCTAGCAATACGCAGTTCAAAAATTCCCTTTTTTTTGGGTCACCCTATATAGTGTGTTGTGTATGGTATGTGTATGGTAAGTGTATGGAATGCAGCCATGAGGGGAGGGCACAAGCCGGTCCCAAGCTCGGATAAATGCAGAGGGTTGCGTCAGGAAGGGCATCCGACGTAAAACCAATGGCAAATAAAATATGCGAGTCAAAACAAAGAATTTCATACCAGATCAGTTGAGGCCCGGGTTAACAATGACCGCCATCAGTGCTTTTAACCAACAGGGTGCTGGTGGAAATCGGATTACTGTTGGTCAAAGACATTGAAGAAGTTGAAAAAGGAGAGGTGGGAGGCATGTCCGTAAGCAGAGAGAGAAGAGAAAAGGCATGAGTCTAGGACTGAAAGTAGGGACTTTGAATGTTGGAACTGTGACAGGAAAAGGTAGAGCGCTGGTTGACATGATGCAGAGGAGGAAGGTGGACATACTGTGTGTTCAGGAGACCAGGTGGAAAGGTAGCAAGGCTAGAAGCTTAGGAGCAGGGTTTAAGCTGTTTTTTTCATGGTGTGGATGGGAAGAAAAATGGAGTAGGTGTCATCTTGAAGGAGGAGTTTATCAGGAATGTTCTAGAAGTGAAAAGAGTGTCAGACAGAGTGATGAGTCTCAAGTTATAAATTGAAGGCGTGATGTTCAATGTTGTTAGTGCTTATGCCCCACAGGCAGGATGGGAGTGAGTTAGATGAAGTGATGCAGAGTAGCCCCAGAGATGAAAGGGTGGTCATTGGGGCAGACTTCAATGGACATGTCAGTGCAGGAAATAGAGGGGATGAGGAAGTGATAGGCAGGTTTTGTATCCAGGACAGGAACGCAGAAGGACAGATGTTGATAGAGTTTGCAAAAAGGATGGAAATGGTTGTGGTAAATACTTTCTTCCAGAAGAAACAGGAGCATAGGGTGACTTATGAAAGCAGAAGTAGGAGCACACAGGTAGACTACATCTTGTGTAGGCAATATAATTTGAAGGAAGTCAGTGACTACAAAGTAGTAGTGAGTGAGCATGTGTAGGATGATGCTGATGGTGAGGAAGGTGAAGCAAGCAAAGGCAGAGCCGAAGACAAAGTGGTGGAAGCTGAAAAAGGAAGAGTGTCGGGTTGTCTTTAAGGAGGAGTTGAAACAGGCTTTGGGTGGTCAGGAAGTGCTTCCAGATGACTGGACAACTACAGCTAAAGTGATGAGGGAGACAGGTAGGAGAATACTTGGTGTGTCATCTGGAAGGAGAGTAGACATGGAGACTTGGTGGTGGAATGAGGAAGTGCAGGAGTGTGTACAAAGGAAGAGGTTAGCTCTGCAGAAGTGGGACATTGAGAGGACCAAAGAGCATAAACCGGAGTACAGGGAGACACAGCATCAGGCGAAGGTAGCAGTGTCAAAGGCCAAACAGAAGGCGCATGATGACTTGTATGCTAGGTTGAACAGTAAAGAGGGAGAAAATGATTTATCCAGGTTGGCACAGCAGAGAAATAGACAGAATAGAGAAACGTATTGACTGATGACAGAAATATGTTGGGAAGATGGAAAGAGTACTTTGAAGAGCCAGTGAATGAGGAAAATGGGAGAGAAAAAAAGAGTAGAAGAGGTGACCGTTGCGGACCAGAAAGTAGCAAAGATTAGTAAGGGTGAAGTGAGGAGGGCATTGAAGAGGATAAAGAATGGAAAGGCAGTTGATCCTGATGACATTCCGGTGGAGGTATGAAAGTGTCTAGGAGAGGTAGCAGTAGATTTCCTGACAAGAACATTCAATAAGGTCTTAGAGAGTGAAAGGATGCCAGAGGAATGGAGGAGAAGTGTGACGGTATGCATTTTTAAGAACAAGTGAGATGTGCAGGGTTGTGGCAACTACAGAGGGACAAAGTTGATGAGCCATATGATGAAGTTATGGGAAAGAATAGTGGAAGCTCGACAAAGGGCAGAGGTCAACATTTGTGAACAACAGTTTGGTTTCATGCCAAGAAAAAGCACCACAGATGCAGTGTTTGCTTTGAGGCTGTTACTAGATAAGTACAGAGAAGGTCAGAAGGAGCTACATTGTGCCTTTGTGGATCTGGAGAAAGCATATAACAGGGCACCGAGAGAGGAACTGTGGTATTGCATGAGGAAGTCTGGAGTGGCAGAGAAGTATGTTAGAGTGGTGCAGGACATGTATGAGAGATGTAAGACAGTGGTGAGGTGTGCTGTCGGTGTGACAGAAGAGTTTAAGGTGGAGGTATCACTGCATCAAGGGTCAGCTCTGAGCCCCTTCTTGTTTGCTATGGTGATGGATAGGCTGACAGACGAGGTTAGACAAGATTCCCCATGGACTATGATGTTTGCAGATGACATTGTGATCTGTAGTGAGAGCAGAGAACAAGTGCAGGAAAATCTAGAGAGGTGGAGGTATGCCCTGCAAAGAAGGGGAATGAAGGGTAGCCTCAGTAAGACAGAATACATGTGTGTGAACTACAAGGACCCAAGGGGAACAGTGAGGTTACAGGGAGCAGAGATAAGGAAGGTGGAGGATTTTAAATACTTAGGCTCAACAATACAGAGCAATGGAGAGTATAGAAAAGAGGTGAAGAATCGTGTGCAGGCTGGTTGGAATGGTTGGAGAAAAGTGTCCGGTGTGATGTGTGATAGGAAGGTATCAGCAAGAATGAACAGAAAAGTGTAAAAGACGGTGTTGAGGCCAACGATATTGTATGGTTTAGTGGCCCTTGGGAAAAGACAAAAGGCAGCGCTGGAGGTAGCAGAGATGAAAATGTTGAGGTTCTCTTTGGGAGTAACAAGGATGGACAAGATCGGGAATGAGCACATCAGAGGGACAGTACATGTAAAATGTTTTGGAGACAATGTCAGAGAGGCTAGATTGAGATGGTTTGGAAATGTACAGAGGAGGGATATGTAGTATGTGGTTTTGTGTATTGGGTGTGTGGTGTATATAATGTATGGAGTATGTGGTGTATATAATGTATGTTCTTTTGTGTATATAATGCATGCTGTGTTATGTATGGAGTGTGTGCTGTATATAATGTATGGTGTATTGTGTATGGCGTGTGTGGTATATATAATGTATATTGAGTTGTGTATGGAGTCTGTCTGTCTTCCTTTCGGCTTTTTCCCTTTTACTCGGGAGTCGCCACAGTGAATTATCTGATTTGCACATTTGATTTGGCAGAGGTTCTGATGCCCTTCCTGTCACAAACCTTTTTAGCAAGGGACAGAAACACGCTGACGGCTTTGCAGCCTACTCTTTACGAAAGTCAGCAATGGTTCTTTTACATGCCTCTCACCATAGACAGTGAGAGACATGGCCTGCCTTTGATAACCCGGAGTATGGGTCGTATATAATGTACAATATATTTTTTTGTGTATGTAGTATGTGGTGTATATAATGTATATTGATTTGTGTATGGAATATGTGGTGTATATGATGTATATTGTGTTGTGTATAGAGTATGTGGTGTATATAATACATATTGAGTTTTGTATAGAGTGTGTGGTGTATATGATGTACAGCATATTGTGTTGTATATGGAGTATGTGGTGTATATATATATATATATGTATATATGTATATATGTTGGATAGGGAGTGTGTGATGTATATTGCGTTGTGTATAGAGTATGTAGTATATATTGTTTTGTGTAATGTATTTTGAGTAGTCTCTGGAGTGCGTGGTGTATATAAAGTATATTGTGTTGTCTGTGGAGTGTGTGGCGTATATAATGTATATTTTGTTGTTTATGGAATGTATGGTGTATATAATGTATATTGCATTGTGTATGGAGTGTGTGTTGTATATAATGTATATTAAGTTGTGTATGGAGTATGTGTTGTTTATAATGTATATTGAGTTGTATATTGAGTTGTGTATGGAGTATGGGTTGTATAAATTGTATATTGCGTTGCGTATGGAGTGTGTGGTGTATATGGTGCATACGATGTGTATATGAAGCGTAAGTGGGGTATATATTGTATATAGTGCATATGGTATATATGGGGTATATAGAGAGCAGATATAGTGTATATAATGTATATTTTATATAATGTGTATATGAAGTTGGATCTATAAAATAAATGCATGTTGCTTTTAAATATTTTCCTGCAGTAATCGGTCGGGTGAATTGGGGATTGTTGTCTGATAGATTGTTGATCATGTGTAGTACGGATTGGGTGCAGTACATAGGAGGGTTGTGCAGTACATTCCATGTATAAGTACAATATACGTTCCAGTGTAATGTTACACACCTTTATATTCTCTTGCTTCAATGAATCATTTAATAGCTAAATATTTTCATGCCTGCATCACTGCCAACATGTGAAGTTACATCTAGTTAGCTTAGCTTCTTGCAGCTAAAACGGCATCTTTCTTTCTTTCCCTCTTTTTTCTTTCTTTCGATTTTCAATGAACTGATTTGAAAATGCTCTTTCATGTCCATGTTCATTTCTGTTATGCACGTCTATACAACTGTACCGCTTTTGGGTAACGCAGCACGGCCTGCTTTTATAGTTCAAAAGCACTGGGGATGTATGTTCACTGTCTCCGTGACAACCGAATCAATCACGGAAGCTTACGGTGCCCGCATGCATTCATTTGCAGTGGCGGAATGACTCGCTCTGCAGTACAAATGAAAACACAGTGAGGTTTATTTTTTTAATTTAAAGCAAAAATGCAGACAAAATAATATAAAATAAAACCTACTCAGATGTGCCTCCTCTTCCTATTCCTCACCCTTATTATTTATAATTTTTATTAGCATTATTTATTTATGTATTTATTTATTAGTAAATCATGATTTCAATGATTATTATCATTGCTTTTCTTTTACTAGTATCCACGGAAGTCCATGAAAAAAAATCTGATTTTGTGTTTTTAATTGTTATATCTGAACTAATCTGTCACATTCAGCTTGTTGATACGTATATATTTTTTGTACTGTTCCTGTCTCAGTTATTTGTACTTTGGATGCAGATGGAAGTAAATTTGCATTCAAAGTTTATTTTTATTTTTTTTTTAAAGATTTTTCCAATGTGATTCAATGCAGATTTTTTGAGGTGATGTTTGAATAATATTTGGGGAAGTGGTAGCCAGGGGTAAGGTGCTGGATTATTGATCCCACGGTCGGGAATTCAAGCCCCACTATCACCGGGTTGTCATTGCTGTCCCCCAAGTGCACTAACCGGGTTATCAAAGGCCGGCCATGTCTCTCACTGTCTATGGTGAGAGGTTCATGTAAAAGAACCATTGCTGACTATCATAAATAGGAGGTTTCAGAGCCGTCAGAGTGTCTCTACCTTGTGATGGCCTGTTGAGCTGTCCAGGGTGTACTCTGCCCTAGCCTGGGGTCAGTTGAGATGGGATATTGCCTCCTTGCAACCCGAATAAGGATTAAGTGGTTTAGAAAAGGAATGAATGCACAAATGAATAATATCTGCAGCTGATGATCACTATACATTTGAGGCCTATCAATTTTCCTTCTTCCACTGAACCCTATTTACTAACTACTGTTGTGGCTATGTGTTGAAGTTACAGGTGGTGTATATGGTGTAGTCGCTGTATGTGGTGTAGGTGATGTATATGTTGTAGTTGCTGTAATTGTTGTAGGTATTAGCTGTAGGTGGTGTAAGTTGTTGTTATTGTACATGGTGTAGTTGTTGTTATTGAAGGTAGTGTAGTTGTTATTGTACGTGGTGAATTTGTAGGTTGTGTAGTTATTGTAGTTATCGTGTAGGTGCTGTGGTTGTAGGCAGTGTATGAGATGTAGTAACTGAATAGAGAACATTTCCCCATTTCATGTGAGAAATGTTGAGAATAAAACCCAGATGGGTTTCTAATTTTAACCTCCATCTCAAATTCTACAAACATTTATTTTCTGTTTGTCACTGCTGCTCTCCAACTACTACAACATTTACATCTACAATACATACAGAATCTACTTCTACTACACCTACAACATCTACAGCATCATTATCTCCAACATTTTCAGCATTTACATCATCAACACCTACAAAATATACATCTATAACATCTATAACACCAACGATATCTATCTCTACAACACCTATAACACCTACAACATCTATGTTTACAAAGCCTGCAACATATACAACATCAACAACATTTACGACACCCACATCTACATCTTACAGCTCTGTTCACTTTGGATTCATTTTCTGTCGTGTGTGTGAGAGAGAGAGTGTGTGTGTGTGTGTGTGTGTGTGTGTGTGTGAGTGTGTTTGCGCGTGCTGTAGAGGTGTGTTTGTGTGTGGAGAATAGTCTGTGTGTGTGTATGTGTGCGCACACAAGTGTGTGTGTGTGTCTGTGTGTGTTGTGGAGGTGTGTGTGTGTGTGTGTGTGTGTGTGTGGGTGTGTGCTGGAGAGGTATGTCTGTGTGTGTGTGTGGAGTTTAGTGTGAATGTGTGTGTGTCTATGTGTGTAGACATGTGTGTGTGTGTGTGTGAGTGTGTTTACATGTGTTGTAGAGGGTGTGTGTGTCTGTGTTTGTGTGAGTGTGTTTGCGTGTGCTGTAGAGGTGTGTGTGTGTGTGTGTGGAGATTAGTGTGTGTGTGTGTGAGTGTGTTTGCGTGTGCTGTGGAGGTGTGTGTGTTTGCGCGTGCTGTGGAGGTGTGTGTGTGTGTGTGTGTGTGTGTGTGTGTGTGTGAGTGTTTGCACGTGCTGTGTGTGTGTGGAGGTTAGTGTGTGTGAGTGTGTTTGCGTGTACTGTAGAGGTGTGTGTGTGTGTGTGCGCATGTATGTGTGTGTTTGTGTTTGTATGCATGTATGCATGTGTGACAGAGTTTGTGTGTGTCAGGTTTTGTGTATATTTTATCAGATTGTGCACAAACCTTAAGAATAACTCCACATATTAAATACATAAAGACAAACTGGAAACAAATCCCATCTGAATTGGACAGATTAACACACACTCATATGTCTTTACAGTCGGGAGATATGTGTTATATTGTGATAGTGGACCGGATAAGACTTCACTCACACACACACACACACACACACGAGCACGCGTACACACATGCGCGTGCACATGTTGCTCTCATGTGGACTCTGCCTGGTGGGAGAGTCTACTCCTGGACTGGTTAGATAGTTTATGGTTGCTGTTCTTAGTCAAGGGCGTCTCTGCACACTACCACCGGGATTGATGGCACCCGGGACCCTTAATGAGCAATTCTAACTCATAAGACTCTGGACAAACCTCAACACTGCAGCCTCAGCGCCTCGGGAGAGCATCATCCGAGCAAAATGAAATGAAGTGAAATTGAATCGCTCCTCTTTTAGGTTTTGGGGAGAAATTGTAATTGCTTTTGTTTTGAATTAATATTAGTTGAGGGCAGGAGTGCTGGCGTGGGACGACGGCGTGTCTCTCCATTAGGCTGTGATGAAACATGCTGATGTATTAAATGAATATGAAATGAAATCATTTTCAAGCTGCAGGTCTGTGACACTGGAGTTTTTCAGCACTTGTTTAAAAATCACAGCAGCGCTTGTGAACAAACCTCCATCAGACATTCAACTTTAACCTGATAATCCTGTGACACGCGGCGTGTCATTATCGGAATGTTCCACAGCAGCTTTGTTCTTTTTGATTCCGGTTTATGAAATGAAGATCACGTTTGGTGCTTGTTCTGGTGTCCAGGGCGTTGCTGTGATGGTACACATGACCACAGAGAGCTCTTCAGAGTTCCAGGGACCCACTGCACACTGAACGTTTGTAATGGAGATGAATGGCTATGGTTTGTTTTCCATCAGAGAGTGAATATGTTGCACCTTTGAGAAGGCATCGGCATTCATTACATTAGGAACATGCCATTACATTGGATTTAATAGAACTTTCAAATTCTATACAGTGGTACCTCACCTTACAAAATTAATCTGTTCAAAGCCTTTTTCGGAACTTAGATTTTTCGTAAATTGAACCGCATTTTGTAAAACGTGTGATTCGTTCCAAGGCCCCCAATACTACCTCCTAAACCCTTGAAAAATTATAAAAGTATACCTTTTAAGGCCTCCTTCTGCTTCAATATCGTACCGAAGGTAGACGGGTTTGGCCATATTCCTTTGCGATATCACTCAGCCACATGCCATGAGCCCGCTTCTTCTTTTCACTCGCACCGGGAATCACATGCATGAGTGAGTGTGTGTGTGTGTGTGTGTGTGTGTGTGTGTGTGTGTGTGTGCGTGCGCATGTGACCATGTCTTCTTAGCGGAGTTATAATCTTACAAATGTTTATGCAAGGTTAAAAGCCTGAGTCAAAAGATAACGTTGCAATGAGCACACTCGAAAAACTAATGAAACAACAGTAACTCTGTCCTTTACATGAAAAGCATTATGGGTGCTCCATAATAGCCAATGGGAGAGAGCTGCGTCATCCCTCCTAGCCAATGGGAGGCCAACGGGGCGGCATGTTGGAAGATGGTCAATGGAAAAGCAGCTCGTGCATTGTTTGAATGTTTGAATGGAGCATTTGGTGTGTTTCGTAAGGAGAACTTGTTTCGTATCCAGAAACAAAAAATTTTGGAAAATGTTTTTTGTAACCTGGATTTTTCGTTTGCTGGGACTATTGTAAGCTGAGGTACCACTGTAGTTTGTTTCTTCTTGCTTTCATGCATGCCTCATACTCCTACTTTCTCTCTCCCTTCATATCCCTCACTATTCATCAGTGTGAGAGAGATCTTTTTTTCTGGTCCATTCAAAGCATACAGGAGATGTGGAGGAAATGATTGGCTAAAGGTGTGGGCCAAAGGTGCCAACGCCTGGAAATAGTTGGAGACTGCAGAGGAAATGTATGATGCAAAGGGAACGCTAGAACAGTAGATCCTTGAGATCATGAGCTGACTGGGGTGATTATACCTGCTGGAGAAGCGTGAGAGGGACACAGAGAATTGAAGAGCAAACGTGCATGGAATCGCCTGAGTAGAAAGTGAACCATGGTAGAGCAATACCAAGAAAGAGAAAAGGTTTGAAAATTAGTAAAAAGATGTGAAAAAGAAAAAGTAGTTGGAGAGAGTGTGTAGGGTAGATTTATCAATATCTCTTATTCCTTCAGTTATCTGTCTCTGACTGCTTCTGGGTCTGCGCATCATCTCTGTGGGATTAACACCTAATTAAGTGCCGTTTTCTATCAAACCTCATGTCAATCTTAAAATGTTGCCATGACGTCTCTTTTGATCTTATGAGAGATCTCACAGGTTTTGGAGAGAAATAAATGTAATGTACATGAATGGCGAGGAATGCGTGCAGTGAGATTTGGGATGAAGGAAATGGCACTCTGTTTGCTGAATGGATGTCTCAGCTGCCAGACATTAGGATTTGTTGTTCCATTCACAAAAATGAACACCTCATGATGTGTCTCCTGATATTAACCTTTCCATTCAGGTCCAGCTTATTAAATAAAGATGTTGTGCAGTTGTATCTGTTGAAAATAAAATGGAATCGGATCCACAATGTTTTTCTGAAACCTTACGTGTCCTCCTACTCGCGAGCGTTAATGAGCCCTGCACTGGCCGCCATAATATTAATAACATCTCCATCTTTGTCATTTCATTTGAAAAGATATTTCCCTCCGTCTGTTTGTTATCACTCTCAGATTTTTTCTACTTTCTACCAATCGATGTTGCACCACCAAGCTATCATAGATTTGCACGATTGTTCCTCCTTTCACACCGTCATACTATCATTATTGTAAACAGATTTCGAACCAAAACAAGATATAGAGTAGATGGATAAAAGAGAAGCTGGGGTGGTTTCCCTGAACCCTTTGTAGCAGAGCTTCTCAGTGGCAGCAGGTAAGGAACATCGTTTCAATGGCTGTCTAATGTTTGTGCCGGAGTTGATGTTGCCGATGGACGTGATGATGGGACACAGTAACAACAGAGATTTATTATTAACGCATTTATTATTAATTTATTATTGAAAACGAGACTGAAACCTAAAGAATTGAGGCCCATACACCACCGCTCGGTCTCATACAGAATAAAAAAAAAAAGCACAATCTCACTCAGGGAGACAGAAACACTTTCACTGAGCAAAACACTGAATATCACACGAGCCTAGAACATGAACAGGAGCCTGGGAATTGAGCCCAAGACCTTCTTTCAGAAGGGCAAACCTATGTACCACCGTGCTGCCTGGGAGATTTATCTATTTATTTTAATTTATTTCATCTGGGTCTGAGATTGATTCTGCCCTTAAAGGGTGTGCACTACTCTTATAACAGCAGCCTTGGACACCCATCTATATATATAGATATATATATATATATATATATATATATATATATATATATATATATATATATATACACACACACACAAAAGGACAGGACAAAGGCTTTCTATTGAAACTCCATTTATCACTACAGATCTGTTTCGAGGGGTGGTGAAACCATCCCCTCTCTTCAGGTGATTACAGAAGTTCTGTATGATCTTCTGTAATCACCTGAAGAGAGGGGATGGTTTCACCACCCCTCGAAACAGATCTGTAGTGATAAATGGAGTTTCAATAGAAAGCCTTTGTCCTGTCCTTTTGTTTATTTGCTCTACCAAAAAGTATTGAGCACTCTCCTACGGAAGGATCTACTCAGAAAATCCCCTATATATATATATATATATATATATATATATATACCAGGAACTTTGCCTTTAGGAAGTGTATATATCTGTATATTATTCAACCAAAAATTATAATGAAATAAATAAAATCCATTAGATATTCACCAGTGAGACTTTAAGCAGGATTTTGTATTACTTATCATGAACAGCTCTGAGTTCTATACCACCGCGGTGATGATTTATGTGTTTATTGGATAAAGCGGAGAGGCTGTGCATGAGTGAGATGTGTACTCTTTTGCTTGTGCATTTAACCATTTAACTCAGTTCATTAGAGCTTTTTTCCAGATAATTACACAAGAACCCGGCCCCCGAGAGAATGGTGCGATTAAAAAATGCGGACAAGCTCTCAGACATGATCCCCTGAGTGTGAGCTTCGGTCATCCTTACGTTTTGTGTGGAATCCAAGAGGATAATAATTATAATTTATTTTTATAGGATTTTTCTCCCAGAATATTGAATGCGAGGGTAATACCATATGTATGCTTGTTTGGTGATAAGTTTTTACTGTGATTTTTCTTTTGGCTCACTTTTTTGAAATGTAGAGTGAAACTATGTAAGTATAAACTCAGTAATTTTTCTGTTGGTTTAAAGATAGACTGTCTGGTTTTGTGTTCAGCTGCTCATATTGAATGACACCCACCCCCTCACCACGTGCTCGCTCGGTGTGTGGCGTCTGCGGCTTCCCACACTGGCCTCCGAGTGGAGCGATCCACGCCAACCGAGCTGTGCTCCCATTAAGTGCCTGTTGAGGAAGGGGGTTACCAAGGCAATTCAGTCACAAGAGAGCTTTTATCAATGAGAGCTCTGTCTCACCTCAGCATCATCCTAACCGCTATTGTCAGTTCAACTGCCTGCTCTTATGAAAGGGAACAACAGTCTGTAGAGTCGCCAAGAGGCAGCTGATTGGCTCGTCCGTGTCCAATCAGGGTGACTCGCTGAATTTACATTTCCAGCAGAGCAAGAAGTACAGAGAACGTAGATGACTGATAGTAATGTACAATAATTGGTTTTGTGTCAGCAGTCACTCTCTGGTTTCACTAGTGCTTTTTATTATCCTTCCAAAATATAATAGTACTGTATTTGGTTTTTACAGTGATATAAATGGAGAATGCCATTGTATTAAATGTCCTGGTATTATTTAACCCATTGGTGATCATGAACCAGAGTGCAGTACTTAAGGTGGACAGGAGATATTAAAAACAGGTCTTAGTTTCAGGTGTCTTAAACTGAAGGACTGAGCGTGTACAAGGATAATGTGTGTGTGTGTGTGTGTGTGTGTGTGTGTGTGTGTGTGAGTGTGCATTGTTATAGTGTAGACTGGATAAAGTCAGAACCTCAGGCTGTTTAGGTGAGAGAGTATATGGAAGGGGAAAGGTTGATTAAACAGCTAATCTGCATGTGTGGTTCTACTGAGTCGGGTATAATACACAGCAGGATCATCCAGAGTGGAGTTCATACAGAGTACAGAGGAACATATCTTTTATGGTTCGGGTAATCATGTTAAATGACTTGTTTTAATATTAACACATCGGTGTACAGTATTTAACATGAGGTGTAATGTGGAGTTTAAAGAATTGAATACAAACAGCTGGAAGCTTTTTGTTTGATGATCGATTATCCGCTCTCCTAATCTTCTCACTGCTTTTTCTTTCACCTGTGTTGTCAGTCTGATGTATGGGAGCTCCCGATCCTCACATGCAGACTCCGAATTACTCCATCGTCAAGCTTATGCCACACCACACCCCCTGCAGAGTTATGCTACTAATCACCATCCAGGCAGCTCTGGGCAGGCTGGGGCATGGGGAGCTGCTGGCCGGAGCTTAGGTAAGGGCAAAGGTTTTAACATTTTTTATTAAATATATCTTATTTTACCTAAAATGTGTCCTTACGTCCCTATTAAATCAAACAGTTTTAGATTTTTTTCCGCTGAAGCCATATTTCTGAAATATTGTTGTTAAACTTAACTACTTTAATGTTTCACATTGGGCAACAGTTTCATCTGGTGTTTCTCCAAACCCTTAAATTACTTCCTCATTTTTCTCACTTGCGTCTCATCTTTGTGTCTTAGTCCCTCCCACTGAGGTAAACATGGAGAGATGTGCAGAATCGATATGAGAAGCGTGGAATTGAGAAAATGTGTTTTAAAAGGGATGAGTTGTTGTTTCCTCTGAACAGGCACAGTACAGCTGACCTGCTGCATAAATAAATGTCAAACATATAAGGGGCAGGTTATTTATATGCCGGCATGCACCTCTTCCAGGAAGGCTGCTCTTGTGTCTCCTTGCTCATTTCTCCTCGATGCACAAATAATGAACGGGGATGGCTGCAAAGATGGCAGAACAAAATAACTTCCAGTTCGCACGAGGTTTGAGGAGTGAGGAGATAACAAATAAGGGTTTTGAGAAGCACTCATAGTTTCAGCAGGCTTGTATACACATATATACACTATTATGTTTTTTACAGGCCTTTCAGGCTTGTTCGACGCTGGCATACACCATGCTAGCCCCTCAGGGCCTGACGCTTCAGTCATGAATCTGATCTCAGCTTTGGAATCCAGAGGTCCACAGCCTCCACCATCTGCCTCCTCCCTCCTTTCTCAGTTCCGTACTCCATCATGGCAGACTGGTAAGCATACAAAAATGCTAAATTTTCAGTCATATATAGGACGGTGTGAATGATAATATTGATGCAGATGTAGATTTAATTTTGTCTCCATTTTTGTAGCAATGCACACTCCAGCTCCTGCTGAGCTCTTCATCTCTAGTGCTTTGCCTGGATCTGGTGCTTTTCCTTCTTCTTCTGCTCTGTCAGCATACCAGCACCCTGCCTCCTTCTCTGGGCGTTCATTCTCTGGAGTAACACCATCACTATCCCTCCAGGACACACCTACATTCAGCCCTACCTCCAATGGCCTCCTATCACCTCATGATCCTTTGCTGCACATAAAAACACCATCCCAGTCCAGCCTGGGCTTCGACCGTCTTCTCTCATCACAGAGTGCAGCATACAGAGGAACACAGGAACCTTCAAGTGGTCCTCAGGCTCAAGTCCCCACATCATCCTCTGCACGTCACTTACCCCCCCCTCAATTTAATCTGCTTTCTTCTCAGCTTCAAGAGCAGTCCTCTCATCTATACAATGCCTCTGTATTCTCTTCTGCAACTGCACCCCCACAGCAACTTACCCCACAGGAAAGGGCAATTCCAAGGCAGGACAGTGTGATTAAGCACTATCAGAGACCTTCCCCGGTGCAGTCTCAGTTGTCCTCAGCCACGTCACATCCCCTGCAACATTATCTTAGCTGTGGAGCATCAGGCTACCAGCAAATCTCACACCATCGACATGGTGGAATGAACTGCAGTCCTCTTGGTGAGCAGAGCCCATCATCTGACCCAAAGCCCTCCCCTCGGTCAGATCAAGTGTACCGCCCCATAGTACAGACCCCATATAGCTCTTCTTCCACATCCTCATCAGCTGCTACTGGTAGTGGTATTGGGAAGTCAGGAAAGAGTACCAGTTCAAGCAGTGGCTACTCATCCTCTAACTCTTCTTCATCTAGAACTCCTCACACACCTCCCTCAGCTTCCTCAAAAACTTCATCCTCCTCCATTTCCTCTAACCCAAGTGCTTCATCTAGCTCTTCCTCTGCACCTTCAAGGCAGCAACCACCTCCCCAATCTGCACCACAACCTCCTCCACCACCTCCTCCACCACTCCCTGTTTCCTCCTCTGCAGCACAACCCCCCTCTAAGCCGTGCATTCCCACATATGGCTCCCCTGTGGCTCTTGTTAAACCCACCTCTGGTCTCCCTGGCCAAACCCCTCCCCAACACTCACAATCATATTCACCAAGTCATCCTCCATCATCGCACCTATCCCAGCCATATGGGGGGTTCAATTCCCCCCAGGCACAGGAAGTTAGCTCTGGACCGGGGGGATCAGGAAAAGCGTTTGGTGGTCTTGGAGCAGCAGGGCGTTCCTTTTCAGGTGAGGGGGTGTATGGGTCTGAATCAGGATATGGTTCTTTACCACCCTCACTTGGAGGAGCAGGCAGTCCTTCAATGGGCTATGATGGTACAGGACATTCACCTGCCCTTACTGGTTCTGGAGGTGGCTCAGGTTCAACAATTAATGGTACTGGTTCCACAAGTGGTAGTTCAGCAACTAATAGCAGTAACAATGTTACAGGTGGTGGAACTGGAGGATCATACCACCTTCCTGATTCTAGTCCTTCACCTGCAATTAACTCTGCAATAATCAGACCTGGATTGCAGTCCCCTGTACCGACTCACCCTGTACAGTCTCCAGGAGCTACTGTAGGTAACAAATACCTGTCTTCAGTTCTCTCTCCAAATTTTTTATCTTCTCCACAGGGTTACTCAGACACTCGTGCACCACCATCACAGGCACAACCTTATCACCCTGCACCACCCAAGAACAAATCAGAGGCCGATATGCTTGGCATCGAACGACCTCAAGAGGATGACGACGATGATGATGATTTTCTAATACAGCACCTTTTGCACTCCCAAAGCCCAGCACCCCATGCATCTCAACACCACACACAGCAACAGCCACCGAGGGTGATTTCCCAGCAGCAGTCAGCACAGCAACAATCTATGCCACAAAGTCGGGAAGATGTTAAGGGGATGTCTGCTTATGAAATGAACAAAGCATCTGAGGAACGCTACCAATTACAGAGTGTCATTCGCACCAATAATGCCACTAATAATGTGGGTCCAGGAACAGTAAACAGTGCTGGACAAGCAACTGGACCAGTAACTGGCCAGGATAGTCAGCTGGATATATCACTAAAGAAGCAGCAAACGAAAACAGACAGGACAGTATCAGCTGCTGGGGCAAATGGAGGACGAGGAGGAATTGAGTCACTCCCTCACTCCCACCAGCATGCTCGACACACTCATCAACATGACTCCCTTGGTTCAGTGGTCCATTATGGGAGAGGGGACCCCTATGCCCATCAGACCCACCAAAACCACTCTTCACATCCACAGCACTCTCACACCCATACTCTGTCTCATTCCCATGTGGATGTCAAGAAAACTACAGATTCATCAGAACTACCCTACATACGAAAACCTCCAGACCTGCAGCAGCAAAGGTCCCAAACTTCCCTTTCCCATATGGATTCACCACCTGACCAGCCTCAGCAGCCTCAGCAAACACATCTTCTACAGTCTGTCCTTTCTCATTCTACACATAACAAAATGGACACTCAACAGGTTCCCCAATCAACACCACACCCTCTGAGTCAGCAGGGTTTAATGGGACCGAATGGAGTCCTTGGAAGTGGAAGCAGTGGGAATGTAGATACCCAGTCCCAGGCAGCTCAGATTCAACTTCAACTCCAATCTCAGTCTATGGAGGCCCATTATGGATGTGAAGCACAGCGAAACCAAAGCCAATCAAGTCAGAATTCAATCTCACAACTCGAAATGCTTGAACGATCACTCTCTAGAGCAAACAGTCGTGAAGGCATAGGGCCCACTGAGAGGATTGTTGGTGGAGATGGAAGTTCTAGCGACCATCAAAGACCACAGCTGCAGCAGCAGCATAGGATGCCATCACACCACCAGACCCACCATCCTCAACAAACACCTTCAGAGCTACATGATTTCCTAAATGAATCAAATTTGAGCATGTCAGCCCCATCTCATTTGCATCACATGGCTTCTCACCATGGACACCCTCATTCACACCACCAACCACATCACCAACATTCCCATCAGCACTCTCGCCACATGTCAACCAACAGTGGACCAATGCAAACCCAGTCCAGGGAACCAGAGACCCAACTTTCCCAACCACAACTAGAACAACTCAAAGAGCACCAATTTGATGCTGAAAGGTCAGTGGTGAAAACTACACAGAATCAGGGACAGAGCCAACAGCAGCAGCAGCAGCAGCAGAGGTTTGTGCCTCTGACCTCCATGTGTTTCCCTGACTCGCTTCTCCAAGATGAGGATCGATCATTTTTTCCAGCAATGGAGGACATGTTTTGTTCTGAGGACTACAAACCAAGCTGTGCAGGTATAGCAGGTGCAGGACAAGGTGATCAGGATATTGTGTCTGAAGCACGTGTAAATGTTCAAGATGGATTAGAGTCAGTTAAGGCAGGTGGAGGAGCAGGTGGATATGATATGATGGGCCACCATGGTGACCAGAGTTATGGGCAGTACTGTCACAGTCTTTCTGAATCTGACAGTGGGACCATGCATCTAGATCTCGACTCACTGAAAACTCATGAACTCCCATCTACTGTGAATACAGAGCAGCTGGGACTTATTCAGTCACAGGCACCAGGCATGGGAATGGGTGGAACAGGGTCTAGCTTAGATGGAGCAGGGAACAAAATGATGGGAAACACTGGAGTAGGAAGTGGTGCTGGATCTGGTGGGCTAACTTCACCAATCTTCTGTTCTTCTAGACCCAAAAAGCTGCTGAAGACCAGCTCCTTTCACCTCTTAAAACAACGGAGGGATCCCAATTCCCAACCACAGACAAAGAAAACATTTGCTCAAGAGTATGAATTCGAAGATGATGAAGATAAAGCTGATGTTCCTGCTGACATCCGACTGAACAGCAGGCGACTCCCAGATTTGCTTCCTGATCTGGTGTCTAGCTGTAGAAAGTCCAGTGGTGGTTCAGGGGTTGGTAGTTTAAGTCCCCTAATGGGTGACTTAGATTTTTGCAACCCCTCAGGGTACTCATCACTTGGACCTCCTCCTCAGCTCCTCCCTCACGATGGGCCAAAGAAGAGGGGCAGAAAGCCCACCAAACCCAAACGAGAAGGACCCCCTAGGCCTAGGGGAAGACCACGTATTCGTCCACTTCCAGAACCTCCTTACTGTAGAGGCTTGATGGGACCTGGAGCTGGGGAGAGCCGAAGGGGTCGTGGTCGAGGAAGGGGCCGTGGCAGGAAGGATGATCTCATGTTGGAGATGCATCGAGACATTAATAAAGGACAGAATTACCATCAGCAGTCTCACCAACAGGCACCTCATCTCCATCACCAGCAACAACTTCAGCAACAGCATCCACAGCAGCACTTACCGCAACATCAACATCTGCATCACCATTCACAGCCACAGCAACATCTCCATCCACAGCAGCAACACATGCACCTACACCCACAACACCATCAACATTTACATCAACAACAAACACAACAACAACATCAGCCTCAGCAGCAGCAGTATCAGGAGCCCATCAAACCTATTAAAGTGAGTGAAACAAAATGCTTTAAATTTCAATATTTAACAGATTAGATCAGGGGTGGGCAATCTTATCCGCAAAGGGCCGGTGTGGGTGCAGGTTTTCTGTTAAGTCTTAAACAGTAATGTGATCTCACCAAGATGGCCCCACTTCAGAATTGAAAGAGTAATGTCCAATCTAGGTTTTTTTCTTTTCTTTTGATGATCAGTGATTGGTGGAAACAGGTGGAAGGTGTGGCTATTGTTTGGTTGAAGTGAAAACCTGCACCCACACCGGCCCTTTGCGGATAAGATTGCCCACCTCTGGATTAGATTGTTTCATAGAATCGATCTGTTTCCTCACTTTTAGATAAAGATTCCTCTTTCCTCCATGGCTTCTTCTGAATCTCTCCTGAGGACAGACTCCTTGTCGAGCACAGACCCAGTTCTGTCTGATGGCTCAGTTGGGTCTGCACCATCTCTTGGTCTGAGCCCTGGACCCACATCTTCACTGGACATGAACAGAACTGATATGAACTGTGGTCAGGAAAAGATGAAACAGAAAGACCAAGAGGTAAAAAAAAAAATCAGAAGAAAATACAAGAATTCTGCATAAAGACAACTTGACGGAAAAAGGAAACATTTAATTAATTATTACATTTTAGATTCCTAAAATTAATTTTGATAAATGCTGAACCCTGTACAAAATAAAAACTAGTATTGGCACAATATTGGTTGCTGTAAGTGATTGTGAAAGGTGTGAATATAGTAAAGTTTCCATTCAGTTCCAAGTGTAATGAATAAAGATGGAATACAGTGGTGTCTCTTGAAAATAAAGTGGAATCTCATCCGCAATATTTTTCTGAAACCATTAGTTTCCTCCTGTACGTGAGTGTTAATGAGCCCTGCAGTGGACGCCATCATATTACTAACATCACCATCTTTATTATTTCTCCTGAAATCGTTTCCCTTCTTCTGTTTATCACTTGATTTCAGACTTTTCCACTTTCAAACAAGTGCTGTTGTCACAGCAACACAGTGACGAAGCTAACACGTTTACCTCACAGCAAGAAGGTTATGGGTTTGAGTGTTTGGCTTGGCAGGGACATTTCTATGTGGCGTTTGCATGTTCTCCCTGTGCTCATCTGGCATTCCTCCAGGAACTTCTGTTTCCTCCCGTAGTCCAAAGACATGCAATTAGGTTGGAAATTGCCTGTTCCAAATTGTCCCCAGGTGTGTGTGTGTGTGTGTGTGTGTGTGTGTGCGTGTGTGTGTGTTGGTCCTGGAATGGATTGGCAAGCTGTTAAGGGTGTAGCCTGCTGTCAGCCAATATTGGCTGGGATAGGCTTCTCCCTGCAACTTATTTTGCTTACATAATCCCTCATCTTCCCTCATCTTCTTTATATACAAGATTCCATAAATTTAGAAGTTTTGTAAATTATATTACTCATAAAACAATTCAGCGTAGTGGTGAGTACGTTCGCCTCGCAGCAAGAAGGTCCTGGGTTCAATTAAAAGCTCAGGCCTTTCTGTACCTTTCAGGCCTTTCTGTGCATGTTCTCCCTGTGCTTGTGTGGGTTTCCTCCGGGTACTCTGGTTTTTTCACACAGTGCAAAAACATGCACAGTAGGTTATTTGGCTGTATCAAATGACCTCCAGATGTGAGAGTGAGTATGAATGGTTGTGTGAATGTTAGCCCTGCAATGGCTTGGCCAGCTGTCCAGGGCGTACCATGCCCTTTCCCAGAGTTGGCTGAGACGGGCGCCAGCCCCCCAATACCCTAATTATGATTAAGCGGTTCATAAAATGATTGAATGAATGGATAAAAAAGTCACGCTGTGTATGTACATAGAGAATTTGTGATTTCTGGTTTTTTTAAAGGTCCAGAATGCTAAAACTTCAATTATACAATATCTCCGTCTATGCCTTTGTATACAATTGTACTCGTGAAATTGGTCTTGTTGCCTCAGCAACAGGTAACCTCCGATGAGAAGGAGGAAAGAAAAAACTGGGGGTGTGATGTAGATATCTTTAGTTATTGCATATATAATGTGGAGATATGTGTGGATTTTCCTCCAGATGTCTTGGGAGAGAGATATGGATGAACAGTTGACCCCAGAGGCATGGGCCACCATGCAAAAACTCTCCAGCTCGGTAAGGCACATCTTCTTTATTCTGAGATTTGTTAAGAATGAAATTCATGATGTGCATAATAAAGTTATAAGAAAGAGGAAAAGTAATGTATAAATATGAAAGACTTGAGGACAATATGGCAAGAAGAACAGGGTGTGTGTGTGTGTGTGTGTGTGTGTGTGTGTGTGTGAGAGAGTGTCCATTGTCCTCAGTGTGCCAGCGCGTTTGCTTCCACTAGAGGGGGCACTGGAGTCTAAGTGTGAGATGATTGACAGCCTGCCATGATCTATCTGTCCTTAAAAAATGCAATAAAGGAAGGAGAGAAAGCTGGCTGTTGCCAGGGTAGCTGTTGCTAAGGTTACTCATTCACAGCAACCACCATCCAGCCCTCCTGCTGTACTACCTCCCGTTAGACACACCTAATATACAGTGCCATGCAAAAGTATTCAGACTCTTCTCCAATTTTCTGATCAGATTTTGTTGTTTGTTAGTAATTTTTTTTGGAATCCTTTGCATCAAAATGAATTATTTAATACCTTATTGTTTTTAATAGAAAATATTTTTGGGAAAATCAAATTCAATATATTCCATGCTTAAGTGTACAGTATTTATGTTCCCAAATAACCCATGAAGCCCTGTGATGGCCTGGCAAGCTGTCCAGGGTGTACCCTTCCCTCACCCAGAGTCGGCTAAGATGTGCGCCAACCTCCCCGCGACCCTAATTAGGATTAAACGGTTCAGTAAATGAATGAATGAATGAATGAATATCCTATGAACTAATTCTACACGAAAGACCAATTATTTACTCACTTTGCTGGATAGACATAGAACTGGATAGAATTGATGACTAAATATTATTATAAATAAGATTATTGAATGAAATATGAATTACTAAAATATACAACATTTTTCCAGCTGTTTTGGTGTCCTGGTGGGCATTGCTAACACTGCCTAGAAATTCTAAGCTGTTAAATTCTGTACAAGATGGCAGGACTCAGAAAAGAAGTGAGAGAGAAAAAAGTGCAGCAGTCAACAAGAAGCTCTGCCTGGATGACAGTGGTGTCACACAAAAAGGCAGTAATCACATAAAGACCTTCTGTAATTGGGAAAAAAAAAAGAAAAGTGCAGGGTTGAATAAAATTTGTCTGGTCGGAGGCATGAAAAAAAACCCATATAGATGTCTTCATTCTTTCATTTTACAACAAGCTGCTTCATCATAATAAGGGCCATGAAGAGGCTGGAGCCTATTCCAGCCAACTTTAGACAAGGGTGGGGTACCTCACCCAGAGTCGGCTAAGATAGGCTCTGAGATAGACTGAATAAATGAAGATATGAGTTTGGATGAATCCAGTGTGAAGAACGAGTCTGCACCATGCTGTGAGCTGTAGCAGCTGTCATGTAAAAGAAAGCAGGATGGATTGTATTGGGTCACATCCCCATCCTGCAACACTACCATTTTCTGACTGCAAGAACACCTGCACAAATGTTAATGGAAGGAGAAGCTGCTTCACCTTGGAGGACATGTTTTTCTTTGACTATTTCCACAGTGGTGGAACAATCTGACTCTTTCGTCCGTGACGTCAGGAGATCAGAAGAATGAAGTACAGCTGCCCGTGGGTCCGAGAGGACACAGAGCATGTCTGGTTCTTCCCTCTGGTTGTTTGCAGTCAGGGCAACCCTCACCTGTTGAGTCTGTTCGTAAATGAAATAGGGCGGTTAATTCTCTGCTCATTTTGTTGCAGTTCTCCTCAGATTGGAGAAGGTTATTAGCGTGTGTGAAGTGCCTGTGAGTCAACGGAGAGAGGTTCTTTCTGTTCTCTAATCCATGTGTCACGAATCTTGGTCACTGACTTCTCTCTTTCTTCTTTCCCTCCCTGATCCCCCATCTCAGACTGACGACAAGCCACCAGAGCTGAAGTCTGGCTTCATCACTTCCTTTCTGGACTTTCTAAAAACAGAGAAAAAGCCTGGCTCACTCCACATGGATGGTTCCAGCCCCGTACATGAGCCCTCTGTGAAGGGTGGGATTCGTCCTTTATCGCCACCTCCACCCCCACCTCCAACTCCTCCGCCTTTTGGAGAGACAGAGGGGGAAGGAGGTCTTGCACTAAGTAACTGCCCTTCACCATGTAAACGCCTGGATGAAGAGCTCAAGAGAAACCTGGAGACATTGCCATCCTTCTCCTCTGATGAAGAAGATTCTGTAAGCAAGAACCAGGATCTTCAGAAGAGCATCTCCTCAGCCATCTCCGCCCTGTATGACACACCCCACAGCCTAGCTGCCCTCCCACCTCCCCCCACACCATCTCCACCACATTCACAGACCCCTCCCCTTGATACGCCTCCACCACCTGCTGATTCAGAGACATTCCCAGAGCTGGAGACCCGCCTGATGACAGATGACCTTCATACACACTCTGAACTGAACCTGCAGGAAAGAACACACACTTCAGAGCAGGATGATGAGCCCGGAAAAGGAGAGGACGCGGTGGAGCTGGAGGAGAGTCTGCAGAAAGAGGAGGATAAAGAGGACGAGTTAGAGGAAGATGGGGGAGAAGAAGAGAACCTAGAGCAGAGTCGAGGAGAGGACATGGAGAAAGTGAATGATGCGGAGGAGACAGAGTTCTGTGTGGGAGATGCTCCTAAAATTGATGGTAAGTGCAGATTTTCTGTGATTGGATGTATCTGAGTATTTTGTGAGCTCGAATCTCAAGCTGTGATTTAAAGATGAAGCATGGATTAACCGGATGTGTGAAACTGGGAATCATAAACCAAACCATCATGTTTGTATTTTACAGTAACAGTCCAGCATTTACACAAAATGGGTTCTTCATAACCATATTTAAATTATTTTAGCTCAGTACAGTGTCTTCTGTAAACACTGTGTCCTCTGAAATGGTTAATGCTGGATATGATAGAAAGGAATCACAACATACAGTGTATTATTGGAGCTCGTGAGTGGAGCCCCATAGGTATGGAACATGACTTGAATGGTTGTCCGGTGGCATGGTGCTTAATACTAGAAAACTGTGATGCCCTGAATTGTACATATAGTATATTTAACAGTTTTTCACCATACATGAGGTGGCATCGCTCAGTAGTCCCAAGAAAGAGGAGGATAATTATTTTAGTATATAATCAGCAGAGTAAAAGATAAGGAAAACAAACTGAAATAGATTTTTATGGTTTATTTTTAAAGTGAAGCAGCGCTGCGGTGTAGTGGTTAGTATGTCTATCTTACAACAAGAAAGTCCTGGATTCAAGTCCCCGGGCTCTCCTGTGGTCCCTCTGGGTCAAAATTATATACATATATATGCAGTTGGCTAAATGGTATTTCAAGTTGCCCCTAGGTGTGTTTGTGTGTGTTTGTGTGTGAGTGTGTGTGTGTGTGTGTGTGTGTGTGTGTGTGTGTGTGTGTGTGAGTGTGAGTGTGTGTGTGTGTGTGTGTGTGTGTGTGTGAGCATGTGTGAGCGTGTGTGAGCGTGTGAGAGAGTGTGTGAGTGTGTGTGTGTGTGTGTGTGTGTGTGTGTGTGTGTGTGTGTGTGTGTGTGTGTGTGTGTGTGTGTGTGTGTGTGTCTTTATAAACTGTGGCTATTAGGATGTACCCTGCAGTTGCCCAGTGCCAGATAAGATCTTATCAGGATTAAACAAAGGAAGAGAGTGAATAACTGAAAGTGGGGGAGAGAGAGAGAGAGAGAGAGAGAGAGATAGAGAGAGAGAGTGAAGGAGGGAAGGAGTGAGTGGGTGAGTGAGTGAGTGAGTGAGTGAGTGAGTGAGTGAGTGAGTGAGTGAGTGAGAAAGGAGTCAGTTGGTGAAGCAGGTAGTGAGTGAGCAAGGGGGTGAGTGAGTGAGTGAGTGAGTGAGCGAGGGAGTGAGTGAGTGAGTGAGTGAGGAAGTGAGTGAGGGAGTGAGTGAGCGAGTGACTGAGGGAAGGAGTGAGGGAATCTGTGAGTGAGTGAGTGAGTGAGTGACAGAGTGAGGGAGTGAGTGAGTAAGGAAGTGTGTGAGTGAATGACTGAGGGAGGGAGTGAGTAAGTGAGGGAGTGAATGAGGCAGTGCATGAGTGAGTGAGTGAGTGAGTGAGAGAGGAAGTGAGTGATTGAAGGAGTGTGTCAGTGAGTGAGAAGGTGAGTGAGGGAGGGAGTGAGTGAGGGAGGGAGTGCATGAGGAAGTGAGTGAGTGAAGGAGTGAGGGAGCGAATGAATGAAGGAGTGCATGAGTGAGTGAAGATGTGAGTGAATGAGTGAGTGAGTGAGGGAGTGAGTGATTGAAGGAGTGTGTCAGTGAGTGATAAGGTGAGTGAGTGAGTGAGTGAGTGAGTGAGGGAGTGAGTGAGTGAAGGAGTGAGTGAGTGAGGGAGTGTGTTAGTGAGTGAGTGAGGGAGTTTGTTAGTGAGTGGGTGAGGGAGTGGGTGAGTGGTTGAGTGGGGGAGTGAGGGAGTGGGGGAGTGAGTGAGTGAGTGAGGGAGTGAGGGAGTAAATGAATGAGTGAGTGAGTGAATGAGGGAGTGAGTCAGTGGGTGAGTGAGTGAGGAAGTGAGTGACTGAGTGAGAGAAGAAGTGAGGGAGTGAGGGAGTGAGTGAGTGAGTGAGTAAGGGAAGGAGTGAGGGAATCTGTGATTGAGTGAGTGACTGAGTGAGGGAGTGAGGAAGTGTGTGAGTGAATGAGTGAGGGAGTGAATGAGGGAGTGCACGAGTGAGTGAAGGAGTGAGTGAGTGAGGGATTGAGTGACTGAAGGAGTGTGTCAGTGAGTGAGAAGGTGAGTGAGTGAGTGAGTGAGTGAGTGAGGGAGTGAGCGAGTGAGTGAGGGAATGAGTGAGTGAAGGAGTAAGTGAGTGAGTGAGGGAGTGTGTTAGTGAGTGGGTGAGTGAGTGGGTGAGGGAGTGGGTGATTGAGTGAGTGAGTGAGGGAGTGAGTGAGGGAGTGCATAAGTGAGTGAGTGAGTGAGTGAGTGAGGGAGTGTGTGAGTGAGGGAGGGAGTCAGTAAGGGAAGGAATGAGGGAATCTGTGATTGAGTGAGTGACTGAGTGAGGGAGTGAGGAAGTGTGTGAGTGAATGAGTGAGGGAGTGAATGAGGGAGTGCACGAGTGAGTGAAGGAGTGAGTGAGTGAGTGAGGGATTGAGTGACTGAAGGAGTGTGTCAGTGAGTGAGAAGGTGAGTGAGTGAGTGAGTGAGTGAGTGAGGGAGTGAGCGAGTGAGTGAGGGAATGAGTGAGTGAAGGAGTAAGTGAGTGAGTGAGGGAGTGTGTTAGTGAGTGGGTGAGGGAGTGGGTGAGTGAGTGGGTGATTGAGTGAGTGAGTGAGGAGTGAGTGAGGGAGTGAGTGAGTGAGTGAGGGAGTGTGTGAGTGAGGGAGGGAGTCAGTGGGTGAGTGAGTGCGTGAGGAAGTGAGTGAGGAGGTGAGTGAGTGAGGGAGTGTGTGAGTGAGTGAGGAAGAGAGTGAGGGATTGAGGGAGTGAGTGAGTGAGTGAGGGAGTGAGTAAGGGAGTGAGTGAGGGAGTGTGCAAGTGCGTGAGTGAGTGAGTGAGGGATGGACTGACAATGAGTGAGTAAGTGAGGGAAGGAGGGAGCCAGTGGGTGAGTGAGTGAGGAAGTGAGTGAGTAAGTGAGGGAGGAAGTGAGTGAGTGAGGGAGTGCATGAGTGAGTGAGTATTTTTAAATTGGATCCATGATCACACAACGTGCTCCATTGCAGTGCTAATCTTCCCTCCCCCGTAACCTTATCTTTTCAACTCATTCACAGTTGGAATAAAGTGTTTGTCCTTTGAACATGTGAAGGCCATGCTGTGTAGCTTTCTTTGTATTTTTTGGGACAGAATTGTATTGAATTTATAGGATTTTAGAATCAGTGACCATGAAAAACTGTGAGGCTTTCCTGCCATTTTAATTTTTACCAAGTAGAGCTTTTGAGTTGGGTAACGCCCATCTGTTATATATTAAATATTACTGTATACACTGTAATTATTGTGTGTGCGCGCATATATATATATATATATATATATATATATATATATATATATATATATATATATACTTAACTTACTTGACTTATGTCGGGTGCCAGTCCTCTTCTGCCACCCGAACCTCCATGGCATAGTCTTTCCCATACCATCAACCTGTAGACCAGTGTCTCTTTGCAGCACATCTAGGTATGTGAGGGGTGGTCTTCCAAGCCTCCTTCTCCCATGTGTTGGAGACCAGAGCACTAAGTTGGAGAGACCAGCATAAAGCTCTTTGTTTGTACAATGTAGCTCCCACTGTATGTTGCAGACCCACCTTAACATCCTTGTGGAGTAACTGTCCAGCTGTTTCTCCAGTTTAGGGGTGACCATCCATGCCAAGAGGTGTGTTTTGAGTTTACTTGGCAGGTCTGAGTTCCAGATCTTTTCAAGCTTGTTACAGGCTCTCCATACTGCTGCCTTGCAGGAGTTGATGTCCTTGGAGGTGCTTTCCATGTGGGACCCCAGATACTTGAAGTCCTCCACTTCCTCTAGAGTGGATCCATCTGTGGTCTTCAAACATACTGGCATCTGCTGGTTGAAGGCCATGAACTTGGTTTACCCTGCGTTCATCTGTAGGCCTACCCTTGCAACTGAAGCTTCTACATTCCGGAGTAGCTGCTGGGCTTGCTGGACTACCTCAAAAATGAGTGCTATATCATCAGCAAAGTCCAGGTCCGTCACTGCCCTAGACCCAATTCTCCTACTCCTTCTACTCACCAGTTGGAAGCTTAGTTTCTCTTCTCTCCCTTCTCTTGCCACTCTGAGTGCATAGTCCAGTACTATTACGAACAAGTATGGTGCCAGGGTGTCCCCTTGCAGGACTCCTGCTTGTATCTCAAAAGACCTGGTTTCCTGTATGGAGTTATCACTTTTGTCATTGTGTCCTTGTACATACAACCAATGGCATGGACGATCTGCCCTGGGATGCCATAAGCTTTCAAACTCTTCAGCATCTTGACCCTGTGGATGGTATCAAATGCCTTCCAAAAGTCTATGAAGGTGATTATGGCAGGTAGGTTGTGACTTCTTATTCCCTTGATCAGTCTGCTTAGTGCAAGTATGTGCCCAAATGTAGATTTTCCTTCTCTGAACCCATTTTGGTTACATCTCAGTAGTCCGTCCACAGCTGGGCTTATATGATTTAGCAGCATCTTGTTAAAGACCTTGGCCACCAGTGCGCTCAGGCTTATTAGCCCTGTAGTTGCTCCCTATTCTAAGATCACCAGATTCAGGTATGGGAATGATGTTTAACAGGGATCACTGCTCTGGCTTTTCTCCCTGAATCAGTACTCTGTTACAGAAATCCAGGATGATCTTGTCCAGCCCCTCGCATCTCGTCAAAACTTGTGGTGGAATTCCATCCTCCCCACTATCCTTTCCTTCCAACAGAGATTTCCTGGCTTTCTCATATTCCCCCTGTTCAACCGCCCGGTTCCTTGATGTTGAGCTCCTCATACACAGTAGGAATTTCCTCATCCTCCTCCAAGACACTAGGGGGATTTCCAAGAAGAGTTTTGAAGTGGTTATACCAGTTCTTAATCCTTTCTTCCTGTGTGTTTCCGTCTAGCTGTCCCTTTCTAGTTGTCTGTTTCTAGTCAGTGATGTCATTGATGAGTTTCCAGCTCTGTCCATGCTTTCAGTTTGGGCTCTCTCCACCTCTCTGATCTTGTTGTTGAGATCTTCCTCCTGAACTGCTATGTAGCTTGCTTTCAACTTCTTTTTAGCTTGATTGTACTCTTGTCTGTTCTCTTCGGTTGTATCCTCATTGTATTGCCCATACGCAACATTCAGCTCATCTCTAGCCTTCATCACCCTGGGGTCCTCCGAATGCCTTGTCTTTCTTCTGCTTTTCTTGAGTGGGACCACTTTCTCTTCTGCCTCCTTATTAGCCTTCATGAACCTCTCGTACCAGTCCGTAGCAGTTTCATCAAGTTCCTGTAGTGGCTGAACCCTATTGTGTACCTCGATTGTGTACTGCTCCTGCATGTCTCTTCTGGTTTTGAACAGGTTCCAGTTGTACAGCCGTTTCCTTGGCTCTGCTTTCTTCTCTTCATATATGATTCTGTGATCAAGCTGACGCTTGCAAAGGAATTGTAAGCCTCCACATACAGCATGCTGTTATGAAACTTTCTACATATAACTATGTGGTCTAGCTGGGTCTTGATGCCTCCTGGGCTGATGAAGGTCCAAAGCTTACCTGCCTTCTTCTGAAAGTTGGTGCTAGAGATCACTAGGTCCTTTTCGCTTGCCAAATCCAGCAGCTGTCTACGGTTTCTATTTGTTTCCTTGTGGAATGTGAATTTGACATTTTTGTGCTCCCATTCTTGCATTGTAGTCCCCTACAACTATAAGTAGGTTGTGGTCTGGAATGACTTCAATTGCTCTTGACAGGTCGTTGTAATGAGCTTTCACTGTGTCTTCATCTGTCGTGTTGGTTGGACAGTAGGTGACAATGATGCTTGTTGCTGGGTTCCCCTGGAAGCTTACTGTTAGTACTCTCTCTGAGTTTTGTGTAACTTTGGCTAGTGAACTGCTGGCTCTATAGCTGAGTAGAAACCCTACCCCTCCAACAGCGGCTCCAGCTTGGTTCCTAGTTGCAGATATTGTAATGAGCATGTTGCCATTGATGACTTCGTACTTGACTTTCTCCTCGTACATAATGCGGTGCTCCTAGATTCACGGAACATCAATTTCATACAAGCTCAGATTGGCTACCAACTCTTCTCTGCATCTTGCTTCCTTTATAGTTCTGACATTAAGCGTTGATATTGTTGTGGTGTTCCTGCAGTTTACAAGTCTTCTCCTAATACAGGTACCTCCATCGGGCTTGTTCCTTCCTTGCGGGTTTAGGAACAAGTCGTCATGGAAACCCAATGGGTCTTAGTATGTGGTGGGAGCTGTTTTAGGAACTCTAACCCTAGTGTTACTTCTGTTCGCCATCATGGTTTTTCTATTGCTAATAATGACTGCGGGCGCCACTCCTGCCGTATGGTTTGTCATATGAGTTGTCCTTCTCATAGTCCTGTGGCCGTTGTAGGGTGGTCAGTAAACTGTCTTCCTACCTCCGCCCTTCACCTTAGTCATCCCTGTCTTCAACCAGAGATGGTAAGTTGCACAGGTCCACGACTTCCTGCTTCTCGAGTTCTTCTGAACCACACTTCGTCTGGACCCTCACCCAGGACCTATTTGCCTTGGGTGAACCTACTTGGGCATTATGCCCCCGACAACATAGCTCCTGGGATCATTAGGTCACGATAAGGTGGCGATTCAGGAAGGGGATATATATATATATATATATATATATATATATATATATATATATATATATATATATATATATATATATATATATATATATATATATATATATAGTACTTCTTGAATATATTCATTCATTCATTTACTCATTCATTTTTTAAACCGCTTAACCCTAATTTGGGTCGCAGGGAGGTTGGCAGGGCAGGCTTACAGACAACTCACCAGGTCATATCACAGGGCTACTGAATATATATTAAATATTACTGTATATACAATAATTACTGTAAAATGTTAATGTTTATACTGTAATTCTGTGTTTAGTGTGTAGTGTATACATTCGATGTCATTGGCATTACGTTATGTGGAGTGTGTGTGTGTGTGTGTGTGTGTGTGTGTGTGTGTGTGTGTGTGATAAAGTATCTGTTCTGTTCTGTACATTCTCAGGCATGACTTCATTCACTGTGTGTTATATTTATAATTTATCTCCCTTTTATGCAGATTCTTCATCTGAGCCTCCTCTTGCTCTGGCACCATCCTCTCCTCCATCCCTTTCTCCCTCACCTCCCACCTCTTCCTCTTCATCACCTCTTCCTCCTCCTCTTCTCACTATTCCTTCGCCTCTTCCTGCTCCAGAAGAGGACAGCCCACAACCACAACTACAACCACAATATCAACCACAACCACAACCACAACTTCCACCTCAGCCTCAACCTCAGCTGGCTCAATTGCTCCATCAATCTCTCCCTCCTAGTCCTTCTCCCCCGGCTCTCCCCTCCCCGTCTCCTCCGCCTCCGACACTTCCTCCATCTGCCACTCCTCCTCCATCCTCCTCTCCTCCTCTGCCCATGGAGTTACCTCACCCTTCACCTCCTTCACCCCTGACCCCAGAGGACGCCCCAACCCCTCAGATCACCTCACTTCACCTAGCGAAGAAGCAGGACAACGCAGCCATCGCTGGGGAGAGTGAGGAGGAGGACAGTGAGAGTGGTGGTGAGGGCATTTTCAGAGAGAGAGATGAGTTTGTGGTACGCACAGAGGACATCGGCACGCTCAAGGTAAACATGCATCAACATCTGTTAACATCTGCTTCCTTCAACCTCCAATTCGGCTGGGGATTTAAATTAACTGAGTGTGTGACAGAGTATGCTTGTAATGGCTTGTACGTGACCTCCTATTTGCCCATATTCTTTCTCTCTCTCTCTCTCTCTCTCTCTCTCTCACACACTCCTTCACCTCTCTATCTTTTCTTCTCCCTCTTCCTCTCTTTCACTCTCTCTCGCTCTCTCTCTCTCTCTCTCTCTCTCTCTCTCTCTCTTTTCCTTTCTCCCTCTCTCATCTCATCCTGCAGTTGGCACTGCAAACGGGACGAGAGCCTCCTCCCATCTGGAGAGTACAGAAAGCTCTGCTACAGAAATTTGCACCTGAGATTAAAGACGGCCAGAGGCAGTTCTGTGCCACCAGTAATGTGAGTTGTTTCACTTTAATGATTTCCTCCATTGTTCTGAGATCTTCTCATCTCCAGATGCTCCTCTGTTTCTACAACTCTGAAGTGAGTTACAAGATATTTTCTTCTTCTCACTTACCTGCAGTATCTGGGCTACTTTGGAGATGCGAAGATGAGATACCAACGTCTGTATGTGAAGTTCCTGGAGAATGTGAACAAGAAAGATTACGTGCGAGTGTGTTCTCGGAAACCTTGGCATAGAACCGGCATTGCACTCAGGTAGAGAATTAAAACCCAAAGACACATCCTTCAAAATGGACCAGGATACCTTCACAAAACAACAACAAAACTAAAAAGTAAAACATTTATTAAAATCTTCAGTCAATATTACTTTACATTAACCACCTAGCCAGGAATAGTGGTGGGAATTATCAATATGTCTGAATATTTACCAACAATAAAAAACTTCGTTAATTTGCTTTATATTTCATATTGAATTTTCATAAGATTTATAAACAAAAGCCCTCTGACCTCAGGTTAGCAAACTAGCTAATGTTATAAATAATAATATTTTATTTGCATCAGAATAAAAATCGCGTCAGGGTGCATCAGGTTTGCCTATTTAGCAATCCAGTCTCCTCATATTACTTCGAGGATTAAGTGGTTCAGCAGACCAACTACCTTCATGTCCTCCTTCACCACATCCATAAATCTCCTCTTTGGTCTTCCTCTAGGCCTTCTGCCTGATAGTTCCAACCTCAGCGTCCTACTACCAATATACTCACTATCCCTCCTCTTTACATGTCCAAACCATCTCAATCTAGCCTCTCTGACTTTGCTTCCAAAACATCTAACATGTGCTGTCCCTCTGATGTACTCATTTCTGATCCTATCCATCCTCATTACTCCCAAAGAGAACCTCAACATTTTCATCTCTGCTACCTCCAGCTCTGCCTCCTGTCTTTTCCTCAGTGCCACTGTTTCTAAACCATACAACATCGCTGGCCTCATCACGGTCTTGTACACTTTTCCTTTCATTCTTGCCGATACCTTCCTATCACACATCACACCGGACACTTTTCTCCAACCATTCCAACCTGCCTGCACACGCTTCTTCACCTCTTTTCCACACTCTCCATTGCTCTGGATTGTTGAGCCCAAGTATTTATATAACAATATAAAATATGTAATACACTTCACAATAACTCTCAACATTGTTCAGTTATAATAATATAAGATAGAAAATCATACACGTCACAGGAACTTTCAACAGTGTTTAGTTATAATCACATAAAATATAAAATAACACACTTCACAATAACTCTCAGCATTGTTCAGTTATAACACTATAAAATATAAAATAATACACTTTACAATAGCTCTCAACACTGTTCAGTAATAACAATATAAACTATAAAATAATACATTTCACAGTAACTCTCATCATTGTTCAGTAATAACAATGAGATTTTTTTTCGGCTTTTTCCTTTTTAAGGGGTCGCCACAGTGAATGATTCGCATGTTTGATTTGGCATAGGTTTTTACATCGGATGCCCTTCTTGACACAACCTTTTTAGCAAGGGACAGAAACACGCTGACGGCTTCGCAGCTCCTCTTTTACGAAAGTCAGCAATGGTTCTTTTACATGAACCTCTCACCATAGACAGTGAGAGACATGACCCGCCTTTGATAACCCAGTTAGCTGCACTGGGGGGATGGGGGGGGGCAGTGACAACCTTGTAGGGACTCGAACCCCCAACCTTAGGATCAGCAATCCAGTGCTCTATACCACTAGACCACTACTGCCCACATTGTTCAGTAATAACAATATAAAATGTAAAATAATACACTTCACAATAAATCTCAACATTGTTCATTTATAACAAGACTAAATATAAAATAATACACTTTACAATAACTCTCAACATTGTTCAGTTATAATAATATAAGATACAAAATCATGCACTTCACAAGAACTTTCAACAGTGTTTAGTTATAATAACATAAAATATAAAATAAAACACTTCACAATAACTCTCAACATTGTTCAGTTTTAACAGAATAAAATATAAAAGAATACACTTCACAATAACTATCAACATTGTTCATTTATAACAATATAAAATATAAAATAATACACTTCATAATATCTCTCAACATTGTTCAGTTATAACAAGAAAAAATATAAAATAACACACTTCACAATAACTCTCAACATTGTTCAGTTATAACAATATAAAATATAAAATAACACACTTCACAATAACTCTCAACATTGTTCAGTTATAACAACATAAAATATAAAATAATATACTTCATAATATCTCTCAACATTGTTCAAGTATAACAATATAAAATATAAAATAACACATTTCACAATAACGCTCAGCATTGTTTAGTTACAACAATATAACATATAACATAATACACTTCAAATTATTAAGTAATAACAATATAAAATGTAAAATAATACATTTCACAATAACTCAACATTGTTCAGTTACAACAATATAAAACAATAAACTCACTTTTTCAGTTCATTCCTCTTCCACAAATCCACAATTAACAGTCGTGGGTGTTTGACATAAAACATGAATCCTTCTATTTGTTTTATTGTTTTTTATAAATGGAGACATGAGGGAGGGGCACAAGCCAGTGTGTCTCCCTCACGCCGGTCCCAAGCCTGGATAAATGCAGAGGGTTGCGTCAGGAAGGGCCTCTGGCTTAAAACAAATGCCAAATAAAATATGTGAATCACAACAAAGAATTTCATACTGGATCGGTCAAGGCCCGGGTTAACAACGACCGCCATCAGTGCTGTTAACCAACAGGGTGCTGGTAGAAATTGGACTACTGTTGGTCGAAGATGTCGAAGAAGGAGAGGCGGGAGGCGTGTCCATAGGCAGAGAGAGAAGAGGAAAGGCATGAGTCTAGGACTGAAAGTAGGGACTTTGAATGTTGGAACTATGACAGGAAAAGGTAAAGAGCTGGCTGACATGATGCAGAGGAAGAAGGTGGACATACTGTGTGTTCAGGAGACCAGGTGGAAAGGTAGCAAGGCTAGAAGCTTAGGAGCAGGGTTTAAGTTTTTTTTTCATGGTGTGGATGGGAGGAGAAATGGAGTAGGAGTCATCTTGAAAGAGGAGTTTTTCAGGAATATTCGAGAAGTGAAAAGAGTGTCAGACAGAGTGATGGGTCTCAAGTTCGAAATTGAAGGCGTGATGTTCAATGTTGTCAGTGCTTATGCCCCACAGGCAGGATGTGAGATAGAACAGAAGGAGAGATTCTGGAGTGAGTTAGATGAAGTGATGCAGAGTACCCCCAGAGGTGAAAGAGTGATCATTGGGGCAGACTTCAATGGACATGTTGGTGCAGGCAACAGAGGGGACAAGAAAGTGATGGGCAGGTTTGGTATCCAGGACAAGAAGGCAGAAGGACAGATGTTGGTAGATTTTGCAACAAGGATGGAAATGACTGTGGTAAATACTTTCTCCCAGAATAGACAGGAGAATAGAGTGACTTATAAAAGCGGAGGTAGGAGCACACAGGTAGACTACATCTTGTGTTGGTGGTGTAATTTGAAGGAAGTCAGTTACTGCAAAGTAGTAGCGGGTGAGAGTGTTGCCAAACAGCATAAGATGGTGGTGTGCAGGATGACGCTGATGGTGAAAAAGGTGAAGAAGGCAAAGGCAGAGCAGAAGACAAAGTGGTGGAAGCTGAAAAAGGAAGAGTATCATGTTGTCTTCAAGGAGGAGTTGAAACAGGCTTTGGGTGGTCAGGAAGTGCTTCCAGATGACTGGAGAACTACAGCGAATGTGATCAGGGAGACAGGTAGGAGAATACTTGGTGTGTCATCTGGAAGGAGAGGAGATAAGGAGACTTGGTGGTGTAATGAGGAAGTGCAGGAGTGTGTACAAAGGAAGAGGTTAGCTAAGAAGAAGTGGGACAGTGAGAGGACCGACGAGAGTAAACAGGAGTACAGGGAGACACAGCATAAGGTGAAGGTAGCGGTGTCAAAGGCCAAACAGAGGGCGTATGATGACTGGTATGCTTGGTTGGAAAGTAAAGAGGGAGAAAATGATTTATACAGGTTGGCACAGCAGAGAGATAGAGATGGGAAGGACGTGCAGCAAGTTAGATTGATAAAGGACAGAGAGGGAAATGTATTGACTGATGACAGAAGTGTGCTGGGAAGATGGAAAGAGTACTTTGAAGAGCTGATGAATGAGGAAAATGAGAGAGAACAAAGAGTAGAAGAGGTGACCCTTGAGGAGAAAGATGTAGCAAAGATCAGGAAGGGTGAAGTGAGGAGGTCATTGAAGAGGATGAAAAATGGAAAGGCAGTTGGTCCTGATGATATACCTGTGGAGGTATGGAAGTGTCTAGGAGAGGTAGCAGTAGATTTTCTGACAAGAACATTCAACAAGGTCCTAGAGAGTGAGCAGATGCCGGAGGAATGGAGGAGAAGTGTGCTGGTGCCCATTTTTAAGAACAAGGGAGACGTGCAGAGTTGTGGCAGCTACAGAGGGATAACGTTGATGAGCCATACAATGAAGTTATGGGAAAGAATAGTGGAAGCTAGACTGAGGGCAGAGGTCAGCATTTGTGAACAACAGTTTGGTTTCATGCCAAGAAAGAGCACCACAAATGTAGTGTTTGCCTTGAGGATGTTAATAGAGAAGTACAGAGAAGGTCAGAGGGAACTGCGTTGTGCCTTTGTGAAGCTGGAGAAAATATATTACAGGGTGCCGAGAGAGGAACTGTGGTATTGCATGAGGAAGTCTGGAGGCGCAGAGAAGTATGTTAGAGTGGTGCAGGACATGTATGAGAGATGTAAGACAGTGGTGAGGTGTGCTGTCAGTGTGACAGAAGAGTTGAACGTGGAGGTGGGACTGCATCAAGGGTCAGCTCTGAGCCCCTTCTTGTTTGCTATGGTGATGGACAGGCTGACAGACAAGGTTAGACAAGACTCCCCATGGACCATGACGTTTGCAGATGACATTGTGATCTGCAGTGAGCGCAGAGAACAAGTGTGGGAAAATCTAGAGAGGTGGAGGTATGCCCTGGAAAGGAGGGGAATGAAGGTTAGCCTCAGTAAGACAATACATGTGTATGAATGACAAGGACCCAACAGGAATGGTAAGGTTACAGGGAGCAGAGATAAGGAAGGTGGAGGATTTTAAGTACTATACTTAGGCTCAACAATACAGAGAAATGGAGACTGTGGAAGATAGGTGAAGAAGCGTGTGCAGGCTGGTTGGAATAGTTGGAGAAAAGTGTCCGGTGTGATGTGTGATAGGAAGGTATCGACAAAAATGAAAGGAAAAGTGTACAAGACGGTGATGAGGCCAGCGATGTTGTATGGTTTAGAAACAGTGGCCCTGGGGAAAAGACAGGAGGCAGAGCTGGAGGTAGCAGAGATGAAAATGTTGAGGTTCTCTTTGGGAGTAACGAGGATGGATAGGATCAGGAATGAGTACATCAGAGGGCCAGCACATGTAAGACATTTTGGAGACAAAGTCAGAGAAGCTAGATTGAGATGGTTTGGACATGTACAGAGGAGGGATAGTGAGTATATTGGTAGTAGGACGCTGAGGTTGGAACTACCAGGCAGAAGGTCTAGAGGAAAACCAAAGAGACAATTCATGGACATGGTGAAGGAGGACATGAAGGCAGTTGGTGAGAAGAAGATGCAGAGGATATAGTGAGATGGAGGCAGATGATTCACTGTGGCAACCCCTAAAGGGAACAGCCAAGAGGAAAAGAAGAAGAAGATTATATTATTGGGGGCCGGTGTTGTAGTGGTTTGGGTGCTGCCCTCATGATCAGGAGGTTGTGTTTAAATCCCAGTTAGACCCCCACTGTGCTAAGACCCCTGGGCAAGGTCTTAACCACAAGTGTGCCTCTCTTCACCCAGCAGTATAAATGGGTACCAGTAAAAGTATACTGGGAAGGTAACCTGTGATGTCCCATCCAGGAAGAGTTGTACTCCTAGTTGCTTCCTGCTATGGAAACCGGGGATAAGCACCGGCCTGATTAGCCACTATGGCTTAGGTATAAAAAGCCTAAAAGAAGGATATTATAGTCTTATATTTTGTTATATATATTATTCTCTCGCACATGGAGTCAGACCTATAGAGACAGAGATTAGAAGTCTTCCTGGGTCCTGACCGTCTCTCAGCCACACCCTCTTAAAGAGACAGTGCATTAGTATTGTGTTCATGACAGAACGGAGGTCATTACTCTTCAGGATCTGTGTCAGTGGAACTTTAAATTCATGAAGGTTAATCCGAGGTCTGAATTAGTTTGCTTCATTTGGGTTTTGACGGTGTCAGTGAGCTGGAGACTTGCGGCTTCATCCACACGTAAGGTACACCGGATTATAAGGCACACCGTCGTTTTTTTTTTTAAAGATTTAAGGCCTTTAAGTGCGTATTATGGTTCGAAATATATGGTGAATATTGAAATGTGTAGAGTGAAATGAACGGTGGTAAAACACTTAAACACACAGTACTTCTCATCGCCATTGATTAATGCTGTGGCATACTTCAAAGGTCAGAGGTGAGCGTCATCTAAGCTGCAGAGTCATCATTAAGAAACGTCGCCATGGAGTTTTATTAAATCAGAATTGAGGCTTTGGTTCGATTTCTTTTACTGCACTGTAAATTAGTACAGTATTTATATATTTTATTTCTTACTCCTTTAATTTCCCAAATGAACTCGTGAATTTGTCTTGCACCCTTCTGTCATAAGGAGAACACAGTGCATCATGGTATACTAATTCTCACTTTACATTCAGGCATCAGTACAAACCACTGAGCTTGATATACAGAGCACTTTCAAGTAATTAGGGAGCGATTTCTGAATGTCTCAATTACCATCTGTCTTTTATGTCCAACCAGGCGCCAATCACTTGTTAAGCCCCTGCCCACCATCCGCAGTCAAACTCCACCCCGCATGGAACGAGAAGACAGAGAGAAAGCAAGAGATAGAGAGAGGCAACGAGAGAGAGAGCAGCATGAACAAAGAGAGAAGGAAAGGATAAGAGAGAGGGAGCGGGAGAGGGAAAGAGAGAAAGAGGCAGAAAAGAGGGAAAAAGAAAAGCAGGGCAAGGAGAAAGAGTGGGAAATGGAACAAGACAGAGCGGACAGAGACAAACGAGAGAAAGAAAGGGCAAGGGAAAGGGAGAAACAGCAGGAGAAGGAGAAGGAAAAAGAGAGAGAGCGAGAGAAGCAAAGAGAAAAGGAAAGACAGAAGGAGAAAGAGAAGGAGAGAGAGAAACAAAGAGAAAAAGAGAGGGAGGAAAAAGAAAGGGAGAGAGAGCGAGAGGAGAGAGAAAAGGAAAAGAAGCTCCAAGAGAGGCAAAATCAGGAGAAGATCGAGAGGAGAGGTGGAGCAGAACGAGGGAAAGTGAGGGAGGAGAAGAGAGGAGGAGCAGGAGGAGAGAAGAGAGTGGAGAAAACAAGGAGCCGAACTGTAAAGATGAAGGCGGAGCCTCCACCCAAAAAGAGGAAGAAGTGGCTGAAGGAAGTTTCCTCCTCGGAGTCAGACTCCACCCCCTCTGCCAGTGAGGATGAAGGTGTGTGTGTGTGCGCGCGCGTGTGTGTGTGTGTGTGTGTGTGTGTGTGTGTGTGTGTGTGTGAGTGTGTGTGCGCGTGTGTGTGGTGTTTTCTGGTTGAACTGAAGCAAATTAACAACAAAGTGCATAACATCCAGTTTAGCATTTTGCTATCGCATATAAATCATCAGTCCTGTGATAGCCAGGTGAGCTGTTCAAGGTGTGCCCCGCCCTCATCCAGAGTCGGCTGAGAAGGGTGCCAGCCTCCCCGCACCCCTAATTAGGATTAAATGGTTCGGACAATGGCTGAATGAATGAATCTAAATCATCACACACAATATTAAATCATTATTTTAGTATTGAAGAATTAATACATTTAATTCTCTTCATAATTTTACCTGATACGGGTGCAGAGTGACACCTGAGTCTTTAGCACATTAGCAAGTTTGAGACACCAAACACCTCAGGAAACACTAGTAGTTTCCGCACGGTTACACGTGGAATGATTGTTCACCATCATTCCCTTCTGATTATTATCTTTAATATCAGTGTGTTTGTGTTTGTCTGTGTGTGTGTGTGTGTGTGTGTGTGTGTGTGTGTGTGTGTGTGTGTGTGTGTGTGGAACCCCATCAGGATCAGTGCGCAGTGTAATAAACAGTCGAGCAATGAGGGAGATGTTTCGCAGCTATGTAGAGATGTTGGTGAGCACGGCTCTGGACCCCGACATGATCCAGGCACTAGAGGACACCAACGGTGAGCATGGGCAGCGAATCAGGATATAGAGAATGACTGTGCTGATGTTTGGGATTGTGGGTCGGGCTCAGGATAACATGGGGAAAGAAATTCTATATAAAGAGAACATAGTGAAGATGTTTGAGTGAAGAATAAAATCCTGTCCTGTGACATAACTATTCAGCTACTCTCCCTCATGATTCTAGATGAACTGTATCTCCCGCCCATGAGGAAGATTGACAGCATACTGAACGAACAGAAGCGCAGAGTGCTGAGGAGACTGAACATCAACACTCAGCACCAGGTACCACCTTCTCCTGTGCAGGATTAGAAAGAGAGATGCATTTGTTATTTCTTTGTTAATAATAAATCCTCACACACGTGACGTGATATCCACCATTTCGTAAACACCCCTCGGACTGTACTCTCCTTATTGCTGTCAAGTGTTGCTTATAACTGTTTATTACTCTGTTTTGCTCATTTCATTTTGCTCAAACTTCCCAAAATGAACCCACATATTCAATCGATCATTATTAAATGGAAAAATCTGCAAAAACCTGAGTAAATTTATCCTCAGGTTACAAACAGTGTGACTGATACGTGGGGTTGATTGGGTTATTTTCTAATCGAATAATACCTGTGAACGTCCCACTACTGTCTCATGTATCCGCAGTGTTTTTGTTCTCTTGTTGTTCTCAGTTTAGCTGTTTATCGCACTGTCAGTGCCTGTTTAAACTCCCTTTACAAACAACTAGTAATTTTTTATTTATCATTGTTACGGCAGAAGAGACATGATGTAGGTGAATAGGGACGTGGTGTAGGTGAATAGGGGCATGATGTAGGTGAATAGGGGCGTGATGTAAGTGAATATGGACGTGGTTTAGGTGAATATGGACGTGGTGTAGATGAATAGGGGTGTGATGTAGGTGAATAGGGACATGGTGTAGGTGAATAGGGGTGTGATGTAGGTGAATAGGGACGTGGTGTAGGTGAATAGGGACGTGGTGTAGGTGAATAGGGACGTGGTGAATTGATCATGTGGAAAATTCCATGATAAAGGATTATGATGTCATTTTCTGTTGCACAACAGGTGATTTTTATATGACCCACCAACAGCCATTCTGGACAGTTGCCCAATGTTCTGTTGTGCACCTGTGTTAGACCTGTTGAAACGTTTTGTTGTTTTTAGCATTGACGCCAGGACCAGGACACCAGGACACCACTGTACATAGCAATGTTATGCACCGCTGAATACAGTTTAATAAAATAAGTAACCTTCCACTGTGTGTGTGTGTGTGTGTGTGTGTGTGTGTGTGTGTGTGTGTGTGTGTGTCTGTGTGTGTGTGTGTGTGTGTGTGTGTGTGTGTGTGTGTGTGTTGTGTTATACAGGAGGCTTTGCACATGTATCCTCAGATGAGTGCTGATGCTCTGGAATCCGGCATGGTCAAAGTACGACTTGGTGGAGAAGGATATAACCGCAAAACTCTCAACCGCATCAAAAAGAGTCTGCCCAAGCAACAGGTAAACACCAGAAGCAGATAAACACCAGAAGTGCCCCTCTTATCACCCAAAATTTCAAAAATCATTTTTATTACACAATTAAAACATCCTGCATTTAGAATTTGATGCTCTGCCTCTGGTACAAATATTTTGGAAATCTGCACTGAATTTTGTCAAATCCAATCGGCTAACAAACACATGCAGAAACAAACCGCGTGTAAATCAGAATGTCCTTGGTTGCAATTTTATTGACACTGTTATAAATCTCGAGAATCTTTCGGGGGAAGGTGTGTTGAGTGCTATGTGATTGAACATCATCTTTCACCAGGACGGCAATTTATCCAGGTCCATCCAGATGTTCAGGTTCTGCAGTACAGAGAAGGATATGTTTCATTCCTCATTACGCCTGTAAATCTGTGTGAGAGATACAGAGTTTTAAACGGAAGGAAAGATGGTGTGCAAGAAAAAGAATGTAGGAAGTGTGAGTTCAGGGAAACTCTCAGGATCTGATACACAGACGCACACACGCACACACACACACACACGCACACGCGCACACACACACACACACACACACACACACACACACACACACACACACATTCTCTGAGTTCTGTTCATTTTATTCCTCTTTCTTTTCTCCAGGATCTGAAGCTTTCCACAGAGATGTGTCGGATCTACAGCCTGTACCACTCCCTCCATCATTATAAATATCACACCTTTCTGCACTGCAAGAAGGAGGTACAAGAAACATTCATTCACATGTGCTGTGGAGAACCGTAATACTGTACTGTCTAACCAGTGTCCGTATCGCCATGGTGCACCGGTGTCCCATGATGCAATGTGGTACATAGTGTACATATGATGTGCCCTGACAGCTATGGAATACCTATAATGCACTGTGCTGCTTGGTTTTCGATTCACGCAATGCTGAGGATTCAATATTTCATTCAATCAGATCATTTGACTCAGCTCTCCAATAAAAGTTGACTCTTTCGGTTCCCAAATGACTCAGTGCCATATTTTTCAATTTTATTATCCTTTGATGTTTCACTCTTCTTTTCTTTACTCTTACATTCTTATTTTACCTTCTTATAAAGAAAAACAAACCCTCCATTGGATCTAACATCATCATCAATAGCGCAGCGGATCGTTGATTCATTCACACAGATGAGTGTCAAACAAGTGACTCACCGTTCACACAAACGAGCAGCTCAGATGGTTCCAGGGAAACGTTTTGATTGACAGGATTATCACCTGAAGGGAAAAAAGCTCACACATGTGAGCTCACTCAACATTCACCCAAAAGATCTGACTCGAGGATTCCACTCATTTTCAAATGACTCCCATTCCATTCACTGAGGAACCCAAGACTTTTCAGCAACATTCCTTCATGCTCCATTTCATTTCTACCGAGTTTCTTCTGTGTGTTTCAGCGTTGAGGTTTTCATAGAGAATTAGTGAAAGCGCAAAATGCGACTAACAAGAAGGACATTAAAGACTTTCTATTTATTGACTTATTAAAATGTGTTTTTGTTTATTATTAATTAACATTTGCTCTACAATTGGAGTAATAGTGTTGTATATGTCCTCGACAGCTGAGATCACGATAACTTACATCAATAAAAATGAAAGCGAGAACTTCCTTTTGTTTATCTCGTCATCTTGAGCATCATGGGATATTCCAGAAATTTAGATGATGCACCATAAACATGTCGAATGTGTAAATTCACTCACTCACCAACTCTGTTCCTTTAGATTTACTTTCCTGCAGGTTTTCTCTGATCAAAACCAAACACAGCTCTGTTAGTTGAGCTAAAACTTCTGAAGGCTGTGATTTGATGAGAAGTGGAGCTGAAGTCTTCAGGGAGGGAGGTAGATCTTTCGGAACGGGGTTGGAGATCATTGCACTTAATACTTCATGAGGTGAATCACAGGGCTCCGGGACCCGAGACCAGCATTCTCTCTACTTGGAATTTAAACACCATGTTTAAAAGGACACATGCAGCATTATTAGTGTTACTCTAATTACTATCAATGATCTCCAGTTGAGAGGGATGAGATATACTTTGTGTTTTCTTTTTCTTGTGTTACTTTTTCTTTTCACAAGCACAAGGTTGGACTCAGCCTTGACCCTCATAAGACTTGATCTTGGCGAGTCATTGTCTTGAGTCCAGCATTAGTGACTGTGTTGGATAAAATAAAAGGAAAATGCTTCAATAATTGGTCAAAAGCACATCCATCCATCCATCCATCCATCCATCCATGATCTGTACCACAGGGAGGTAGAGCCAATCAAAGCTGACTGTAGGTGAGCGGTGGAATCAGACCCTGGATGAATGATGGCTCAGTGGTTAAGTCTCTTGGTTATTGACAAGAAGGTCAGAGGTTCAAGCCCCAGAACCACCAGTCTGTCACTGCTGGGCCCTTAAAGGTTCCTCTTCCCTTCCCAGGTAATTAAATGAAAATAATTGTGGTCTATGGTCCACTATGGTCCATATTCGGATCGACAAAGTCTTCCTGTAACCATTAGTTTCCTCCTGTACGCAAGTGTTAATGAGCCCTGCACCAGCTGCCATGATATTAATAACATATCTCTATCTTTAGTATTTCTCTTAAAATCGTTTCCTTTCTGTTTCTAATCGCTTATTCTCAGAATTTTCCACTTTCTACCAGTTGCTGTTGATCGTTCCTCCAGTCACGCCGTATCTTAGAGATACTAACTAAGCCCAAGAGCTGGGGTTGTTTGACCAGGAAACCTTTATAATTCATCCAGAAAGATCTGATAATAGAAGATAAAACACACACAGGACCTTGACTAGTGAATGGTGGAGTTTAACACTGAATCTATAAATTCTATAAATGGAATAAAATGTAAGGTGTTGTGGATCAGGGTGTCTGTCAGCGTTTCTTCTGGAGGGAACAGGATGCATTCGGAGACCTTGTAAGATTCCTCCTTGTCGTCTTGAGATCAGGAGTGTTCATTGTTTACTGTAATGGAAACTATTACAGTAATCCCCCTTATTTCGCGGTTAATGGGGACCAGCCCCTCCCCCATAAAATGCGAAAAACCACGAAATGACTTCTGCCACTTCTTAAGGACACCCACCCACCTATATACTACATAAAATTTATATAGAAGTTAATTTTAAAGTGTTCTATGAATGTTAATGTCATACAGGCAACGTGTATTAATATATAAATAAATTATACACCTTATCATGACACTAAATATATATATAAATACTGTATAACAAACCTTATAAATAACAAATCCACGGCCATGCCGAGGAGGAGAATCACTGGTGGCACTGGTACTTGGTTGGGGCTCGTCAGTGCCTCCAGAGCCTTTGCTTTAGTATGTATCATGTTAGTGTCCAAACTCACATTATTTTTATGGCAGTCCGTAATCCACAACGATAAGGCATTTTCCATTTTCACAACTGTTATGGTCTGTGCTAGTTGGCGGCGTTTAACTCTTTTTCTCTCTCTCCTCATACACTGCATGTGCTGGTGAGGGGCGTGGCTGTTACCCGCAGCCCGCAGGCAAAATCCAGAAAGCGCACCTGAAGCCACTAAGCCATCAGCGTGCTATAAATAACTCCGTGCTCGACCAGTTTCCCTGTTGATACTCTCCCAGTGATTTTGGTTTCTGTTTTTTCCTCACCACTATGGTGAACATGATTTTTTCCTGCACCCCAGTGCATTGTTTCATGAAGGAGGAAAGGTGTGTTCGATGCTGGGAAATATAATTCCAACCAATCAGCTTGCTCGATTCACAGCCAATCAGAGAACACTCAAGTCAAGCAGGAGAACAGAGCACGTTGGGTAGCGTAGTTGAATGTAGTGCATGTGAATTTTGAATAATCTTTAATTTTTTAATTTTCCGATGGGAAATCCCGTGATATTGTGGGGATGTGAAGTAGGAAACGTGAAGTGGTTTCTAAATTATAGTGAAATCTATAGATTTCTATAGATCTATAAATTCTATAGAGTGAAATCTAAATTATGAATCACAACTAGGTGATTTGTCTTGGAGACAGATACAGTAACCGAGAGAAATAAACTGGTCGGCAGGGGCATGCTTTCTTTTCCCTATTAAGCACAGCCACACAAGCCAATCATGGTCATCTATGTGCATGTAGAAGACGGTCAATAGCGCCAACCCCTGTGTGTTACCCTGCACTGTGATGCAACACAAGCAGCAGTTCAAAAAGATTCTTTTGACTTCATGGAGGAAGCACATGTCAGCTTTCACCTCCCAGGTCATATCAGATACCTGTCATATCACAGAGCACAGCTGACAGGTGTGTGGGAATCAGGGTGGAGTTAAATGAGATGAATGCTTTCCTTCGTGATGAGTTTGTGTTTGGTGATTATGGGCTGTGAAACTACATGATCAAAATTTGGCTGTGATTCACCTCTACCCAACTTCATCCAGCTCGAGGAATGTACCTCCCATAGGTTTCTCAGATGCAGGAGGGTGGAGGTAAAGATGGTGAATATGTGTTTCTTCATCCCTTCACTTTAATTCTGTTCCTGGTTTCACAGAGGAAGGAGCTAAGAATTGAGGAAAGTAGAAAAGAATCTGCATTTAATGAGTTTATTTAATTTCCCTTTCACTGGATCACTACAGTAATAACGTGTTCCTTCATGAGTCAGCTCTTGCAATCATCTCTTTTAATGCTGTAGACTCTCACGATTCCCTGGAGGATGCATGTTGAAGTTGATTTCAGACCCGGTACATGAATGGTAGTTATACTGGTCTTATCCTGAAGTCGTTGGTTTTGTTCTGCGGATCCTGTTACACTCCCGTGAGTTCCTTATCAGTTATCATGCGCTCTCTGTCCGTCACACCTTCGGTTCACCCACTGTATCCACTGGGCATCGTCGGATGTGAACTGAGGAAGGAGACACAAGTTCCTAACAAAACCCATGTCCGGTGCACAATGAGTGTATAACAGTGGAGCTCATTCCAGGATTTGCCGGATTGAAGGGATCTCAAGACAAGAAGCAAATTGACTGAATGAGAAGTGGTCAGAAAATGCATGTGGGTGGAGATGAAGAGTTTGAACAGATTGTGTGTGTGTGTGTGTGTGTGTGTGTGTGTGTGTGTGTATGTTATTTAAAAGTCTCAGGATGAATAAAGAGCACCAGTTTGTTAGTGAAGAGTGTTTCTATATCAGTGAATGGGTGTGTAAGAGATTGTGTGTGTGTGTGTGTGTGTGTGTGTGTGTGTGTGTGTGTGTGTGTGTGTGTGTGTGTGTATGTACACTGTGGTTTCAGTACCTGTGTAAAGGAAACCCCAGTACAGACGTTCACAGTTCTCATCCCACACTAGATGGTGCTGTAATGTATATGTGTGCGACATTTTTGCAACATCAAAACAATGTACATGTTTTTTATAAACATTCGTAAAAACTTATGCTAAATCAAACTTGTGAATCATTCGCTGTGGCGACCCCTGAAAAAGGGAAAAGCCGAAAGGAAATCTCATTCTGATTGACAGAAAATCTGCTCCGAATGAAGATGAAGTTTATGTGAAGTATACAGCGATCCCATCATTACTTCGAGCTTCAGTTTCTGCGGCTTCAGTGCATTGCGGATTTTTCAAAAATATTCATCGAAAAATTAAAAAATTAGGAAATTAAGGAAAAATAGGGGAAAAAGTTGAGGAGAATTCCACAAAACAAGGCCAGTTATGCAAAACCCCCCCACACAAAAAACAAAAACAAAACAAAAAAAACAAACGAAAACAAACAAAAAACCAACCCAACAAGACTACTTATATTTTTATGTGAGATGCGCATCTGTGTGTGTGTGTATGTGTGTGTGTGTGTGTGTGTGTGTGTGTGTGTGTGTGCTTGTGCATCTGTATGTGTGTATTTATATTTTATTTACATCTTGTGCATTATTATTGAATGTTTAATTGTTATTATAAACATTTATAGCATTGAATATGTATTTATTGATATTATATTATATACACATATACATGTATGTGCACGTCAGTCAGGACAGTTGATCGTAACTTCGCGAAAATCGGCGGGGGAAAGGAGGGGTGTCAGTCCCAATTAATTGTGGAAAGTGAGGGATCCCTGTATTTGTATTGAGGATGAAGATGAGGATGTCAGTGATGTGGGCAATAAATGTTTGTAGTTATGACGTGTTGATGGAAACTCTGAGCAAATGTTTCTTTGTGTAGAGTCCATGAAGCTGGTTGTTTTTTCTTAGGGTAGCCATCTGTAATCCCTGAGAACCGTTTAATTTCTACTTCTGAACATTTTGAAACTTCAATTTAAAGCCATTTATTCATTCATTCAGTTTCTAAGCTGTTTCACCCTAATCACGGGAAGGTCGGGTCCCATCTCAGACTCTGGGCAAGGGTGGGGTACATACCCTGAACAGCCCGCTAGGGCCATCACTCATACAAGCATTCACAGTCACACCTAGGGGTGGATTGGAACAGCCGATCAGCCGACTGTGCATGTTTTTGGACTGTTGGAGGAAACCGTAATACCTTGAAGAAACCCACACCAGCATGGGGAGAACATGCAAAGTCCACACACAAATGCCCTCGCTGAGCCTGGGAATCGAATCCAGTACCTTCTTGCTGTGAAGCGGGCATGCTAACCAGCAGTGCGCCGCCCATTTTTATAACACAGAATTTCAAATGATAATAAATTCAGAACTAACTCTGATACCCGTGTTTAGAATTTAACTCTAAACTTGTTTTCTTGTTACATTGTCAGTCCACTTCATGGCAGAGATGGAGACAGATTCACTTTGTAGACAGGCTTGGGTCACAGGACAAAGCAAACAGTACCATGCAGGCAAGACAGGTTCAGAAACCAAGCAGAGAACGAAGTTCATACACAGGATATTCATTTCAGACAAACACAGATCCATAAAGTGAAGAGTAAAGCCATACACAGGGTCATACACAGAAGGGCAGACACTGGGAAGTAACGCCTGGAAGGTAGCGGCCGGGAGATGATGGCTAGGTGGTAACGGCTGATTGGTAACGGCTGTACAGTAACGGCTAGGAGGTAACAGCTGTGGGGTAATGACTGGGTGGTAAAAGCAGAAAAGTAACAGCGTTCTCACCAACATGAGTGCTGACAAGTAATGCTGAGGTCACATGACACAGAAGCCACAGACTGTAAGTGCTGCATAACTCGTTGGGTAGTGGAGTGTGTAGACTGGTTCAAATGCAAGCACAATTTGAAATTTACACCCCCATCATCATGAGCATGAAGATCAGACCTTCCAGTGAATTCTTTCAACTCTTCTTTTTCTGGAACGGAATGTTTTATTATAAACATCTTTAATTTCAAAAATGTGTTGCATGAGTTTCATTTATTTTGCGCTTTCTGTAACGTTTTACCTTCCTGTAAGTGATGATGGATTGCAGCCACTGGTACTCGTCGGATTCACCAACACACAGAAAGGTCTGAGGAGCTCAGTACAGATCTGACGGAGAGAGGACCGGAGATGCACACACACACACACACACACACACACACACAGACACACACACACACACACACACACACACACACACACACACACACACACACGACATGAATGTCTCCTGGAACCATTTTTAAGCATCTACAGATCACATCATCCTCAGATTGTACAACTCATGATTCACTTTTTCAAGATCAGGAAGAAAATCCAATCTGTCCTCCTTAGCACAGAGGAAATCTGTTTAAATGATCAGGAACCATCAGGACTTGAACCTGACATGAACGGGGAGCTTCTGGAACACCAGCATCACTGTCTACACTCCAGTGAGATTTACATCACCATGGACTGGGAGACGAACATCCAAAGAAGAAGAAAAATCCATCCGCTGAAGAACAACACTGAGACATCTGAGCCGGACCGATGAGTGAAGCAAATCATTCTGTTCCAGAAAAGGAAGAGTTTAGTAAAGGCACTGAAGGTCTGATCTTATCATGACTGCAGTATACAGTTATAGAAGAGCAATTATTATCATTTATACTATATGGAATGGTGCAAGTTGATTGGATCTCTGTCTTGTGGAACTATTTTGTTGTTTGTGATTGATGGAAAGCTGTAAAATAATTATTAATACTGTATTCTTCTACAAGCTCATGCTCAATAAGTTCCACATAATGTGCAAATATCCCTCATATCCCATTCACCCAGAGACAAGCAGCCAGGAATTTTTTTTTTGAATAATTAAATAATCTGTCATTACCATCAAATACTTTAATTTCCCATTCTGATGTTTTTCTGTCGAATTTGTATAGAATGAATTTAAATCAGCATTCATAGAATTGCATTTATAGCCAGTGGTCAACTCACCATGGTTACAGTGCACATTCCACCAGACAGCCTCGGTGACCCACACTCTCTCACCGTGGCATGGTACCGTACACTCGTATTTGTATGAATGACAAAGCAATTCAAACATTCTGCTTCCATATGACACAGAATTATCCAGAACTCGACCTTCAGCCTTGGTAGAACCACCTCCATCTCAATAATTCTCCATGTTGAACTTCATCTCATTAAATGACCAACTATTCTCCACCTCATAAGGTCAGGATGATGCTCAACATATTGTCAAAATAATTCATCAAAATCTAATTTTTGTTTGAGTATGTTACCACAAAATACATACCATTCATTATTCCATCCATCCATCCATCCATCCATCCATCCATCCAGTCATTCATTCACCAAACGTCTTATTTTATCTAGAGTCGTGAAGAGGATAGAGCCTATCTCAGCCCATTCTGGGTGAAAGCAGGGTACATCTCCAGCTTGCCAGTCGAATGCAGCCTAAAAATACACACAACGCATTTATATTTACACTCAGACCTAGAGGTGAATTGGAAAAGCCAGTTAGCCAGCAGGCCTTGTGCATGTTTTTGCACTGTGGGCAGAAACTGGGCTACTCAGAGGAAACCCACGCAAGCACAAGAAGAACATGCAAACTCCACACGGAAACACCCTCACTGAACCCAGGACCTTCTTGCTGTGAGGGGGACGTGCTAACTGGAACATCACCGTATCAACCATTTGGAATACTAAAGCAGTGCTTTACCTCGCATTCAGTGGATATCAGTGAATGAAATTTTCTGTATACAATATTATTATTACAAATATAAAAGTTGTATATATTTCTGTAACACTGACCCACTGCTAAAATCATGCAATGGGTAAAACCCATCTGAATTTGTCCCATGTCCTGGTTTCAGACAGACAGTATCGAGCAGGCGGCAGACGATCCTGGGCAGGAGGAAGTGGTTCAGCAGTGTATGGCCAACCAGAGCTGGCTAGAGACGCTCTTCAATTCCTTCATCGAACTGTTGACCCTAAGCAACAAGCCTTAAAGGTTGAAGGTTAGAGGTCAGGGCACACTCACAGTGTCGGAAAGGAGAACGAACTGTCGCTGAACCGTTACAGACCTCCGAGCAGCAGGAAGTTTGAATGTACTGACTTCCTGACACAGTCCTGTAGAAGAAGCGTGCCGAGTCCTGGGCTGCTGCATCGTCACTTGAAGATGTTATTATTTTTTTTGTGACACTTTCTCTTTCTTGTATTTTGTGAAAAACAGGAGGCAGAAAGTCAAGAAGGGTAGAGACAGTGCCCATGGGAACAGGGTTAGAGGCTCGAACGCTACGTTCCATGCACACTCTTCTTAAATCTATAAATATGTATTATTATTATTATTATTATTATTATTATTATTGACATTTATGATTTGTATTATTTATACAAGGACATTTGTAACAAGTGCACCCCTTAAAAAGCCCATCGCTGGGACTGTTTTCTGTTATTATTTTAAAAAATAATATTAATGTTTTATTAGGATGTACATGTCCTACCCATAATTCCCTGCTTCTTTCCACCTTTGAATGAACTGAAGTTAAAAAGGAGGAAGTTAGATTTAAAGGGAGAGTTTAAAGCTGTGTATGATGTCAATTTTTCTCAGAAAAAAAGAACAAAGACAAAAATGTATTTAAAATTAAAAACGTGTTTCTTTCAGTTTGTTCTTCAAAAGAAAAAAGTAAAAATGGGATGAAATGACAAATCTGTTTGTTTTCTCAAAGAAAGCGTGATGGGCAGAGGGATGTAACATTTATTTAAATGTGATAATGTCTGTGTTTGTTTTTTATCTGTTGGTCATTTGCTATGATGATTATTCTTATTATGATTAATTTGAAGTCTTTTTGTTTGATTTCTCTGTAAATATTGTACAGCTGCTTCTGTCTCATCTGATGACAAGCGCTCCTGTATTTGACAACCGCAAATAAAATGAGAAAAAAGTTGAAGCGATAAAAAATGGTGAGAGAATCAAAAATGAGTCTACTTATTGTTCAGGTGGAAGTGTGTGCACGCGTGCATGTGTGTGTGTCTGCTGCAGTGCTGCAGGTGTGTGTGCGTGCGTGCGTGCGTGCGTGCGTGTGTGTGTGTGTGTGTGTGTGTGTGTGTGTGAGAGAGAGAGAGAGAGAGAGAGAGAGAGAGAGAGAGAGTATAATATACTTAGAATTTAAATTATAGAATATATAATATAATGTATATAACATTACAAGAGTGTTTCATTTCACACTTTCTGTGTTACTAGATTATACATGCTGGAGATAATGATATACACCTTGTCAGTCAGAGGTGACTAAGAGTAATTTCATAGTGGTGTAGAAATTAGCAAAGGCAATCTCCGATGCTGTAAGGTGCTCTGGCCCCATCGCGATACAACATGGAGATGTAGCTTACAGCAAGCTATAGCCACTGAACTGCTGGATGTTCAAGTGGTGTTCCGAGTGGGCTCTATAGATAACATCAGAACCACTCGGGAAGATGCTGCTGCCATTTCTTGTACCATAGAACAGAGTCTAAGAACAGGACTAGTCAGTGACTATCCAGAGCCATGGCCAGAGAGCAAGCATACAGGCTAATCTGAGTGTCTGCTAGCTGCGCAGAGCCATCACTCAAGGCCAAGCTCAGTGCAATAGAGACAGTGTCTGTTTCTCAAACTAAAGAAAAATGTAAAAGCTCTTAGAGAGTTTGTTTTAATAATCTTATTAACTTATTTTTAAATCATTCTGAATCTACAGCCTGCACCTTTGATCTAAAGATTGAGTAATTTAATAATAGATCTCTTACATCGACAGCTTTTATTGTTGATGAAATCATTACTGATCAGGAGTTTAGTGTAATGCGGTTAACAGAAACATGGATTAAACCCAATCCATATGGAGCATTAAATGAAGCGAGTCCTCTCGGATACAGTTATATACACCAACCTCATCTAACTGGCAGAGCAGGAACATTGCAATTATTTATGCTGATAATCTTGGCCTTGTACAAAAATCCAGACATGAATTTAACGAGTTTGAAATTCTATACATTAACATTAAATATGTTCCTGGAATAATTATGCACATGTATCAGATTCCTTTAATTATTATTTACAGACCCCCAGGTCCGGACTTAGAATTCTTACATGAATTTTCAGATTTCATTTCAAACCTGGTTGTTTCTTTCAATGAAGCTTTAATTATCAGTGACTTTAATATTCATTTCGATAACCCAGAGGACCCTTAAAGAACAGCGTTCGTATCAATCCTAGATTCAGTCAGGGGGTAAATCAGAATTTAATAGGATCTGCTCATAAAGCTGCTCACACTCTCGATTTAATACTAATTTAAGGATTAAATATTGAAAATATAGTTGCAGTTCCACAGTCAGAAACTATTTTAGATTATAATCTTATATTCCTGACATGCCTCTTCGTACTAATATACGGTTGGCAGCACGGTGGCGTAGTGGTTAGCACGTCCGCCAGGCAAGAAGGCCTGGGCGTTTCTGTGTGGAGTTTGCATGTTCTCCCCATGCTTGCGTGGGTTTCCTCCGGGTACTTTGGTTTCCTCCCACAGTCCAGAAACATGCACAGTAGGTTAATTGGCAAAAATAATCTGTGGAGAGGGCTTCACTAAGTTGGATGACTTGTGCCCAATCCCTTTCTTTTTCATTAATAATCTTTCAGAATTATCAACTATGATTGGATCACCATCAGACCAACCAGAACTCGATCAAGCCATAAAGTTTTTTTGGATAAAATTTACACCGTATACTAGATAATATAGTTCCTCCTAAAAGAAAACCAATAAGAGCTATAATGATGAAACACATGCACTAAAACAGAACAACTGCAACTACAATGAAAATGGCATCAAACTAAATTACTGGTCTTCCAATTAGAATGGAAGGAAAGTCTCTTTATTTACAGAAAAGCTCTTAGTGCTCCTAGAGCAGAATATTTCTCAAATCTAATAGAAAATAACAAAAATAATCCAAAGTACTTATTTAATATTGTTTCAGAATTAACCAGGAATATGACCCTGAACAAAATGTGTCGACCATCAATTTATATTACTGATGACTTTATGAACTTTTTAATGTCAAAATTGAAAAATCAGGTAAAATTGATTCCCTAAATTTAAAGACATGTATGTTGATAACTAAAACAGTAAATAATAATATACTGTGATCAGATCCACAACTTGAATGTTTTAACACCATTCAAAAGGCAGAACTAATCTTATTAATTTACTCATCAATCATCAACCTGTGTCTCCCTGCTTGTGCTACTTGACCTTAGTGCCACCTTTAAAGCTATTGATCACACGATTCTCCTTGACGGATTAGAAAATGCTGTTGGAGTTAAGGGAACCGCCCTGTCCTGGTTTAAATCTTATTTAACTGACTGTTATCAGTTTGTAGATGTGAATTGTGATTTTTCTGTACGTTCGAATGTTAAGCTTGGTGTTCCGCAAGGTTCTGTCCTAGGCATATTGCTTTTCTCTCTTCATGCTCTCTTTGGGTAATATCATTCGTGATCATGGTACAGTATCAGTTTTTATTATTATGATACACAATTATATATTTCAGGAAAGCCAGATGAGAGACATCAACTTAATAAAGCTGAGAAATCTGTAAAGGACATAAGACACACATGCTTTTGTTACTTTGATATTAGATTATTGTAATGTGTTACTGTCTGTTTGTTCTAATATGTGCATAAACAAGGTCCAGTTAGTCCAGAATGCAGCAGAAAGAGTTGTTATTAGAACCAGAACACATGAGCATATCACCCCGCCCCTATTTACACTGCATTGGCTCCCAGTTACATTTCACATATAGTACAAAATACTACTTTTAACCAATAAACCACTTAATGGTCTCTCACCACATTATCTTAGTGAACTTCTTCCCGTTCCTGATTTGGCACGCCCCCATAGATCAAAAGGTTCAGGATACTTAATGATACTTCAAATAATGAAGACTACAGCAGGGGGCGGAGCTTTTCTTACAAAACCCCACAGTTATAGAATAACCTTCCAGTAAATGTTCGAGTCTCAGTTTTTAAGGCGAGGCTGAAAACTTACTTGTTTAGTGGAGCATTTTGTTAATAGACTTTTATTATGTAAAGGAGCAGATCTGGGGGCCTCAGGCATAGAAAGTTCTGGTAAATTGTGATGTTGGGGTGCTGTCGCTCCCCCACTCTACATGCTCATCCAGATCTGTTGACAGTGGAGTGGCTGATTACCCCAATGTCACATGGTGCCCTCATGTTTGCCTTCCTTCCGGTCCTCTCTCTTTTAGTTATGCTGCCATAACCTGTCATGCCGGAGTCCCTGCTGCACTCAGCAATAATAAATAAAAAATCCTTCTATTTCCATTTCACTACTATGAGTCTCTCTTCTCTCTCTCTCTCTCTCTCTCTCTCTCTTTCTCTCTCTCTGTTTTTGGTGAGGTACACATTCTTCTTCTGGGATGCTGATGATCCTGATCCTTCTGCCTTCTGAGTCCTGTGGTCTGGGCTGGTGTGCTAAGACTGGCTGGAGTTCCTTTCTTGAAAACCCCTCCTTCCTGCTGATGGAGATCTAAATGGGGACTTAGATGTGCATTAACAGACTGTGAGCATGACTTTTCACTGCTGGTGATATGAACTCTTTTCCCCTCAAGTTGTAGTATAACCAACCAGACAACATTTTAGACTGTAATGAATTCCTTGTATATGATTTGTATATTTATTGTTTCACCAAAATGAGGATGGATTTTCCTTTCACACCTGGTTCCTCTCAAGGTTTCTTCCTCTCATTAACTGAGGGAGTTTTTCCTTACCACCTTCACTGTGGGTGATGCTCACTGGGGATGTGCAGGGGTTGTAGAAAATGCTTAAACTGTTTTATACTTTGTAAACATCTACTTTTACCGTGTAAAGCTGCTTCACAACAATGTCAATTGTAAAATCCACTACACAAATACACCTGAAATGAATTAAATTACTAGATTGTGATTTCGGACTTCCAGGTCACAGATGTCTTGTTCAAGGACAAAAAATATGACGGAGAGAGAGATAGGAGTGAAAGTCGTGTGTTACACTGTGCCGATGCTGATGTGGTTAATGGTCCCTCTGTAAGGTGTAATTCCACCATCACATGTCTTTTCAGAATTAAAGTGCAGAGGGAAATCGTGCTGCAAATGAAAATGCCTCTCCAAGAGAACAGGAAATGAAATGCTTTTTATTTAACTACTAATATTTTTTCATTACAGATCACATGGCATTAGATTTGAACTTCAGCAGATCTGTACTGAGGTAAACACTCCACTCTGGGGGAAAAGAGAGAAAAAGAAAAAGGAGAGAAGAGAGAGGGGAAGAAGGGAGGGAGACAGAGAGAAAACAGAGAGAAGACAGAGAACAAGGGAGAGAGAGAGAGAGAGAGAGAGTGAGAGAGAGAAATCTCTCAAATCTGAAGAACTACATATTCCTGTAGTTACCATGGCAACGCTGACACGGCAACCTCAGCAGCATTTTTCTGTCTGCAATGATGGCTCTCTCTGTCTCTCCCTCTCTCGCCTCCACTTCAAGCCCCTTCTCTCTCTAACAATTATTACAGATTTTTCTGTAGGGAATTATATAATTGCACGCACACACACACACACACACACACACACACACACACACACACAGTGCATAGAACTATCTTGGTCCATGTATCAGTACAATGACCCTTCACTCCATTCGTACCCTTGGTTAATCCTGTACATGCAGCTTTACTCCTATAGTCCTACATCCACTTTCACTCCACTACATTAATGCCTGGATCTGAAGGTTCCGGATCTTAATCCACTTCCTCCTCTTCCTCCTCCTCCTCCTCTTCTTCATCCAGGGTACTGTTTCTCATATGGCCACAGAGAGGCGCCAGTCGGCCATCCTGCGTAACGGACATCGGCTGAATGATCTTCTCTCTGAGAAACATACAGAGAAGTGACTAAGACTCCAAACACACACAGGGTTAAAGAAGTGAGAGATTCTGTGGAAAGAAGTTACTGTTAGAAACGATTCAGTAGATCAGTGGCTCATTCGTGTGATTGACAGCTGATGGAGCAGCCTTCTTGTCCTGAGTAGTTGGATCTCTGTGGTCAAACTTTTACACTGTTCATAGTCTTATTTACAAAAATTAAAATAGGTACTGAAACTTGAACAGCTGCTTTTCTGTACAGTAATGAAAGTAACCATGTGGAATCAGGTCCAATGAGAGGCTATGGCTAAAAGAGCTCAAGCTAAAGGAGGTGGACTTTGGAATTTCATTTGAAAGTAAGTTTACCTCGGATAAACATTTTCATGGTTACAAACATGTTAAATTTCTTGACGCAGTGGTGGTCTAATGGTATAGGGCGCTGGATGGCTGATCCGAGGGTTGAGGGTTCGAGTCCCACTCTCCACAGGGTTGTTCGTCACTGTCCCCCCCCCCCCAGTGCAGCTAACTGGGTTATCAATGGCGGGCAATGTCTCTCACTGTCTATGGGGAGAGGCATGCAAAAGAACCATTGCCAACTTTCGTAAACAGTAGCTGCAAAGCCGTCAGCGTGTTTCTGTCCCTCGCAAAAGGGTTGTGTCAGGAAGGGCATCCGACGTAAAAACCTAATCAAAACATATGTATCATTTGCTGTGGCAACCCCTGAGAAAGGGGAAAAGCTGAAAGGAAATCTCAAACAAGTTAAATTTCTCACTGTTGATTTACACACAGGCCCTGCCCACACATCTAGATATTTTGAAAATATCTTTTGTCTTTTTATGTACACACTTTATTCACAAGGATGCACAGAATGATGTAATAGCATTCAGGTGAGCACCCGAGCCCGGGAGGTATTGATGTCATAAACATCTTAGCTGGTAGTGGGGGCTCAGTGGGTTACTGAGCTGAAGGTTGGAGGTTCAAGCCCCAGTACCACCAAGGTGCCACTGTTGGGTCCTTGAGCAAACCCTTTAACTCCTGAATGCTCTAAATGCTGTATTCTCGACCAAATGCTGTATTCATAAATTCACAGGGTTTTCCCATTGGGCTAAAGTGGTGCAAATTATTCTAGATTGGCGCTAGCCAGTAATTTATTTCCATTTTTGTTTTGTTTTAAGTTCCACAATCGACAGCTTGTTCGTAAATAATGTTAAACAGCTGTCAAAATGTTCATCATCTATTGGAAATACAGTAGGCCTGTTATGGTCTGTGCCGGCTGGCAGCATTATTCTCTTCTCTTGTCATTTCAGGCGCTGGCGAGGGGCGTGGCGGTTGCCGGCAGGCGAGTTCCAGCAGAGTGTACCTGGTCCCAATCTGCAATCAGCAAGCAGCCAGCTATAAATAGGAGTGGCACGCTCCCCTCCACTGTCAGAAGATTGTGGCTTTCTCTTTGACCCCTGGTTCTTGCTTCATGCTCGACGAGTTCCATCGACTCGCATTTTTCTGCCTTCATGAACAATCTGTTCTCCAGGAGCCTCTTTAGTACCATTCTCACGTGGCGGAGATGTTTGTCTTGGTCTCTAGAGAAGATCAGAATGTCGTCCAGGTATACGAATACAAAGCATGTTCCTAAGCACATCATTGACCAGAGCTTGAAAAACCGCCGGGGCATTGGTTCGTCCGAATGGCATGACCAGGTATTCGAAGTTTCCCAGGGGCATGTTGAAAGCCGTCTTCCACTCATCCCCCTCCCGAATTCAGACTAAGTGGTAGGCATTTCTCAGGCCCAGCTTGGAAAAAACGGTAGCATCGTGGAGAGGAGTGAAGGCTGAATCGATTAGGGGGAGAGGGTACTTGTTTTGAATGGTGATCTGGTTCAGGCCGGTGTAATCGATACAAGGTCTCAGGGTCTTATCTTTCTTTTTGACGAAGAAGAATCCTGACCCTACCGGGAAAGATGAGGGCCGAATGAGACCTGCAGCCAGTGACTCATTGATGTATGCCTCCATGGAGTCTTTCTCCAACTTAGAGAGGTTGTATAGTCGCTGGGAAGGGAGCGTAGAACCTGGGAGTAGGTCAATGGCGCAGTCTTATGGTCGATGGTAAGGAGCGAGCCCGGTCCTTGCTGAAAACCTCTTGCAGGTGGTGATATTCTGCGGGCATGCCAGTTAAGTCCAGATCTTCCAGGTCGGCCGGGGCTTGTGAAGCTTAGAAGGGTATGGCCTCCATTAGGCAGTGTTGCAGACAGTAGTCACTCCAGCTGCGTATGGTGAGGGTGCGCCAGTCAATGTGGGGATTGTGGGTCTGCAACCATGGCCACCCCAACACTAGGGGGGAGAGAGAGAGGCCGGGAGAACAAACAGTTCCAAATGTTCCTGGTGGTTACCGGACAAAGTGAGCTTCACTGGCTTGGTCTTGTGCGTGACGTGAACTATGAGTCAGCCATCTATGGCCACTACCTCCTTGGGGGTCTCGAGTTCATACACGGGCAGGTCGTGGAGCTCAACCATCCCCCGATTGATAAAGTTAGCGTCAGCGCCTGAGTCAATAAATACGTCTACAGGATGAGAGTGTTACACGGAGTGTAGCATACCTTGAACTTGCCGGCGCTTTCCGGGTGTCATGGAGGATCATCTCGTAGCTGTCGGGCCCTGCCGCGCGGGGCACTAAGCAAGGTAATGGCCCTTCTTGGCGCAGTAGATGCAGAGACCGTTGGCCAGCCGCCGGTGCCTCTCTTCAGCTGTCAGTCTGGTGCGGTTCACCTGCATGGGTCCTTCACTGTCATCCTCCCTCAGAAGGGGACATGGCGAGTGAGTTCGAGGTGGGGCCCCCTTCCGGGATCTATCAGCCGGTTGTCCAGTCTGGTAGACAAGGCGATTATCTCCTCAAGAGTAGTCATCTCGTCTCGGGCCGCGAGCTCGTCTTTCAGCCGTTCATTAAGCCCCTGCAGGAAAGCCCCCCGAAACGCGGGGTCATTCCAGCCACTTTCGATGGCGAGAATCCGGAATCAGATGGCGTACTCCGCCACCGACTGTGAGCCTTGCCGGATACGTCGGAGCTGGGAGCTCGCCTCCTCCCCTTTCGCCGGACAATCGAAAACCTTCTTCATTTCTCTCATGAACTGGTCTAACTGGGAGCATAATTCCGGGATATGGGTAGCGACCGCCAGCACCCAGGATAAGGCTTGCTTCGTGAGTAAGCTCATGCTGAAGGCGGTTTTTGCTTGATCAGTGGCATATGTGAGTAGCTGCTGACTGAAGACAAGCAAGCACTGGTGAAGGAATTGTGCGCAGGAGCCGATCGTGCCTGAATACCTGGCTGGGGTGGGGATGTGTGGTTCTCGGTGTGCTGGGAGCATCACTGGCGCCAGACTTGCTGCCGAAGCGGAAAGTGAAGGGTGAGGGGGCGGGTCGCGGCAGCGAGGTGAGTGGCGACAGCGTCCATCCTTCCGCCGAGCTGCGCCAAGCTGGTGATTATGCGCTGGAGATTGTCCATCATCTGATGCAGGGTGGAGTCGTGTTGTCCCAGCAAAGCGCCCTGGTCGGATAGTATCTGCCAAAGCCGCACGGTCTCTGCTGGGTCCATGTTTCCGGTCAGAAGATTCTGTTATGCATGGAGTGTATGCGTAGGACCCAGAGATGCAGGAGACCAAAAGAAGGTTCAAACGATTTATTTAACACTAGGAACTGTCAATCACTGGAATACTAAGTCGAGAGAACTGGTCGAGCACGAAGCAAGAACCAGGGGTCAGAGAGAAAGCCGAGGAGCAGAGTCATGGGGAAACCAATCTTCTGACATCAGAGGGAAGCACGCCACTCCCATTTATAGGTGGCTGCTTGCCGATTGCGGATTGAGACCAGGTGCGCTTCAGCTTGGAACTCGCCTACCGGCACCCGCCACGCCCCTCGCCAACACCTGCAATGATTAAGGAAGAGTTAATTCCACCAGCCGGCACAGACCACAACACCCGCCCCCTCACCCTTCACTTTCCACTTCGGCAGCAGTGCCAGCGCCAGCAAGACTCTTCTGGTGGCCAACGATGGCAGCTGACACCAGGGAGTTTGTGGGAGCTTGCGCCACCTGTGCCCAGAGCAAGTCCTCCCATCGTACACCCACGGATCTCCTCCAACCCTTACCCATTCCCCATCACACCTGGTCGTACATTGCGGTGGATTGTCACAGGTTTACCCTGTCTGAGGGCAACACTGTTCTACTGACAGTAGTGAACTGCTTCTCCAAGGCGGTCCATTTCATCACCCTACCCAAACTCCCCTCGGCAATGGAAACAGCTGGTCCCCTAATCCAACATCTCTTTTGCCTCCATGGCATCCCCAGGACGTTGTTTCAGACCGGAGCCCCCAGTTTGCATCCAGAGTTTGGAAGGTGTTCTGCGACACCTTGGGAGCCTCCTGCAGCTTGACCTCTGGCTACCATCCTCAGTCGAACGGGCAGGCGGAATGCATGAATCAAAGCCTCGGATCCTCATTGCGCTGCATCGCCTCCCGCGTCCCAGCCTCCTGGGCCACAGACTTCCCATAGGTTGAATATGCACACAATTCTCTGATCTGCACCGCCACCGAGATGTCCCCCTTCATGGTGATTAATGGGTTCCAGCCTTCCCTGTTTCCCAGCCAGGAGGTCGAAGTGACTATCCCATCGGTCCAGGCACAGTTTCACAGAGCACGCCGGGTCTGGAAAGAAGTACGGGCTGCCCTGGAACGAACAGTAGCTCGAAACCGGAGGATTGCCGATCGCCACCAAACCCCGACACTTCCCTACACGGTCGGGCAACAAGTGTGGCTCTCCTTCCGGGACCTGCCCCTGCAAGTTGACTCCAAAAAACTATCTCCCAGATACATTGGGCCCTATTTAATAGAGAAAATTATAAACCCCAGCGCCGTCTGACTGAGACTCTCACCCTCATTCAAGCTACACCCAGTATTTCATGTTTCCCTTATTAAGCCCGTGGTAGAAGGTCCCCTCCACACCCCCCACTGACCCCCCCACCCCCTCCTCCCTGACTGATTGATGAACATCCTGCATACACAGTCAACTGTATCCTTGATGTACGCAGGCGGGGTCGAGGGTTTCAGTATTTAGTGGACTGGGAGGGGTATTGTCCTGAAGAGCATTCATGGATTTTCCGTTCCCTAATCCTGGACCCGGACTTATTAGATGAAGTGTATTGAGAGTTCCCGGACAAGCCTGGTCAGGAGCCCGGTGGCGCCCCTTAAGTGGGGGGTACTGTTATGGTACCAACTGTATCGGTTAGCCCCTTCCGTTGGACACTACCAGCTAGGTCGAGAAGTGGGATCTGTCGACTGGGCATTTCAGTTCCTCCACAACTTCGCCCTGACCTGTGCCCTGGAGAGGTCACTCCAGTGCCACCTTCTGCAGCAGCTCAACACGGGGAGATGCAGTTACTGGTTAAAAGCCCAGGGCTAATTGGCATAAGCTTGGGCGCCTAGGGATATCTCCTGACAGTGGGAGGGATCATCGATTCCCACTGGCCAGCTACTGCCCACCTTTAGCTGGGCAGCCCCTAGCCAGTAAGGTGCTCACCCGCCACAGTCTGCTTACTTCAATGGGTGCTTGAAGGCCAAAAGCCGAAGCACGCACTGTAAACACTGCACCAGGCAATAACAAGAAACCAAAGCAGCCAGTGCTGGGTCTGGCAACCTGGAACTTCAGAACAATGTATCCTGCCCTCTCTGACTATCTCCAGCAAATCAATGACACCAGGAAACCTGCCATCATCGACCGCGAGCTGAGGAGGCTCAACACTGACATTGCAGCAGTGCAAGAGGCGCGATTCCCGGACAGTGGCAGCCTGAAGGAGAAAGACTGTACGTTATTCTGGCAGGGACAGGAGCCTGACAAGCATCGCCTATATGGTGTTGGATTCGCTGTGCGAAACTCCTTTCTGTCCTTTGTTGAACCACCATCCTCAGGCACTCCACGAGTCCTCTCTCTCCGTCTCACAACTTCCTCTGGACCAGCTTCCATCATTAGTGGCTATGCTCTAGCACTGTGCTCTCCAGTTGAAGTGAAGGATGCATTCTATGATGAGCTCGAAGTCAGGATCCAGCAGATCCCTGCCAAGGAGCACCTGTTTCTGCTTGGCAACTTTAATGCATGGATTGGGGCAGATCATGACTCCTGGCCCCGCTGCATTGGCTGCTTTGGCATTGGCAAGTTCAATGAGAATGGCCAACGCCTTCTTGAGCTCTGCTCCTTTCATGACCTCTGTCTGACCGACACATTCTTCTCCACCAAGTCCTGCCACCGAGTGTCCTGGAGACACCCAAGGTCTCACCACTGGCATCAGCTGGACTTTGTCATCACCAGGAGATCCCTGCTGAACCAAGTGCTGGTCACACGCAGTTTCCACAGCGCTGACTATTGACAGCGACCATTCCCTGGTCACCACCAAGGTACGTCTCTGCCTCAAAAGTGTCAACCTCTCCAAGCAGAAACCCCGGCCCAGCGTCAACACAGCTATGACTGCAGTGCCTGAACTGCGGGAACGCTATGCTGAAGCCATAAATGTAGCCCTAGCACACTGCCCCACTGACTGTGCACCTGCAAGGTGGAACCACATCCGTGAGGCGATGTTTGTGACCGCACCTTTGGGAAGAAGATGGAGAGGAGTGCAGATTGGTTTGAAGCAGGAGCGGCTGAGATGGAACCTGTCATCGCTCACAAGAAGGAGCCCTCTGTGCAAATGCTTGCTGCACTGCGTGTACGAAAATGTACGAAGGCATGAACAAGGCTTTCGGTCTCAGTGCCAGGAAGAGCACCCCATTCAAATCTGCTGCAGGCAACGTCATCAAGGATTGTGGCAAACAAATGGAGAGATGGGCTGAGCACTACCAAGAGTTCTACTCAAGAGAAAGCACCGTCTCAAATACAGCCCTTGAGAACATCCCTCCACTGTCTGTTATGGATGAGCTTGATGTTCCACCCACCATCGAGGAGCTCAGCAAGGTGATAGCTTCCATCTGAAGTGGCAAGGCTCCAGGCAGTGACACCATCCCGCCTGAAATCATCAAAACCGCAAAGGAGAACTCGTTCTTGAAACACCTTCATGAGCTCCTACTGCAGTGCAGGGAGGAAGGGGCTGTTCCCCAAGACATGCGTGATGCCAACATCATCACCCTCTACAAGAACAAGGGGGAGCGAACTGATTGCAACAACTATCATGGTATCTCACTCCAAAGCATAGATGGCAAAGCCTTTGCCCGTGTTGTCCTCAACAGGCTCCAACTACTTGCCGAACGTGTGCATTGTGCAGTGTGGATTCAGGCCAGCCAGGTCAACCATAGATATGGTCTTCTCTGTAAGGCAGCTGCAAGAGAAGTACTGGGAGCAGAGACAACCCCTCTATTTGGCCTTCATCGACCTGACCAAGGTTTTTGACTTGGTCAGCAGGGATGGACTGTTTGCCCTCCTCCAGCAAATTGGATGTCATCCCAAGCTTTTGAGCATGATCAAGTTGTTCGACCAAGACATAAATGGCATCGTCCAGTTTGATGGATCATCCTCAGACCTTTTCAGATCAAGAACAGTGTGAATCAGGGTTGTGTCCTTGCTCCAACTCTTTTTGGCATCTTTTTCTCCCTGCTCCTGTGCTACACCTTCCAGAACTCTGAAGACAGCATCTTCCTTCATGTCAGGAGTGAAGGAGGCCTCTTTAACCTGGCAGACCTCAGAGCAAAGACCAAGGTGAGGTGCGTTCTCATCAGGGAGCTGCTCTTTGCTGATGATGCTGGTCTTGTTGCCCACACCGAGGAAGTGCCCAGCATCTCATCAACTGCTTTGCTGGTGCCTGCTCTGAGTTTGGCCTCACCTTCAGCTTTAATAAGACAGAGGTCATAGACCAGGATGTCAGCAGTACTCCTACTATCAACATCGGCGACCACGCCCTTGAGGTGGTGGAAAAGTTCACTTACCTCGAATCTATCATCTCCAGCAACCTCTCTCTAGACGCCAAACTGAACGCCTGTATCGGCAAGGCATCAACAGTGATTGCCCGTCTGGCGAATTGAGTCTGGGACAACTCCATACTAACCACCAACACCAAGATAAGAGTCTACAAGGCCTGAGTACTGAGTACTTTCTTTATGGTAGTGAAGCATGGACCCTCTACTACCACCAGGAACACTGGCTGAACGCCTTCCACCAACGCTGCCTTCGCAGACTACTGGGCATCACTTGGCAGGACCATGTCTTAAACATAGAAGTCCTGGCCAGAGCAGATGTGCCCATTATGTTTGCCATCTTGACCCAAAGACCTTTGCGATGGCTTGGCCACGTCACCCGAATGGATGATGGCCGCATCCCCAAAGACTGACTGTACGGGGAGCTGGTTACTGGAACCAGGTCAAAGGGATGCCCAGCTCTCAGGTTCAAGGATGTCTGCAAGCGCGACCTCAAGGCTGGAGGCTTCAACTCTTCCGACCTGGACTCATCCGCCTCTGACTGCCCCGACTGATGGACCACCACCCAGGATGTCATCAAGACAGCAGAGGAGAGAAGAGACACCCACTGGGGGTAGAAGAGACTTCACAGTCAGCAGAGATTTTCCCCACCCCCACCACAGTGCAAGGACTTCATCTACAACGGCTGTGGCAGGATCTGCAGATCCCGTATCGGCCTCTACAGCCATACCCGACGCTGCAGCTCTCTAACCGAAGACCCATGGCACAAAACCCCCCCATTATCTTTCGAGATCGACGGGGCCAACAACAATATCTATATCTATATGAGAGAGATTTCCTTTCGGCTTTTTCCCTTTATCAGGGGTCACCACAGTGAATGATTCGCATGTTTTTACATCGGATGCCCTTTCTGACACAAGGGACAAAAACACGCTGACGGCTTTGCAACTACTCTTTACGAAAGTAAGCAATGGTTTTTTTACATGCCTCTCACCATAGACAGTGAGAGACATTGCCTGCCTTTGATAACACAGCTGCAGTGGAGGGGACAGTGACAACCTTGAGTGGGACTCAAACCCCAACTTTATACCCGCCGTATACCACTAGACCACCACTGCCCCTATATATATATATATATATATATAAAATCAATAAATATCACAGTACAAGATTCAAGTTTTTAGTTAATCATTAATACACACACACACACACACACACACACACACACATATATATATATATATATATACACACACAAAGAACATAAAAGTGTGACGTAATGAAGTTTCAGCCAGACCCAAAATGCAGAAGGCAATGTGAGATGGCACAGAAGGGTTTTATTATTCAAAGGGGAAGCACTTAAGCAGAGCGCACACACTTTAACTTCATACTGGAGATGAAGAGAAAACAATAAAAATTCAACACTAGGAAAGTACCAGGAGCCAGAGACAAAACAGGGACGTGATGCAAGACAATCTTCTGGTGCAAAGGTAAGCATGCTGTTTGTGTTTATAGGGAGGAGATGAGAAGAGTGAATTCAGGTGTGAGCGACTGCAATCAGCCCGTGCACGTCCGCCACACCGCTTAGCCAGAGCGGGGAGAAAATAGAGTTAGAAAACACAGGGAAGCAGGGACTCGATGTGAGATAATCCTCTGACGCAGAGGTAAGCGTGGTTTGGTTTATTGGGAGTAGATCAGAGGAGTGAATTCAGGTGTGAGCTATTGCAATCAGCCCGAGAAGCTCAGCCACACCCCTCAGCCGGAGCAGGGAGAAAACAGAGTTAGAGAATACAGCCACCAAAATCAAAGTCCCCCAAAACACAGACCATAACAAAAAGAACATGAAACAACATGAAATGTAATAAATTGGATAAACAAAACAAAAGGATAAACATGCCACAGCACAGTACTTAAAATCTCACACAAAACATTCTAAACATTAACTTAGGTACTGTACTGGAAAAATAATTGAAAAAATACTTTAATACTTAAGTGGTTTACAACAGTTCACATGATTATTCCTCTTCAGGCACTTCAGAGTGCATCACATCTCTCATACATGTCCTGCACAATGCAGATCCTTCTGACCTTCTGTACTTCTCTATTAACATCCTCAAGGCAAACACTGCATGTGTGGTGCTCTTTCTTGGCACGAAACCAAACTGTTGTTCACAAATGCTGACCTTTGCCCTGAGTCTAGCTTCCACTATTCTTTCCCATAACTTCATTGTATATCTCATCAATTTTATCCCTCTGTGGTTGCCGCAACTCTGCACGTCTCCCTTGTTCTTAAAAACGGGCACCAGCACACTTCTCCTCCATTCCTCCGGCATCTGCTCACTCTCTAAGACCTTGTTGAATGTTCTTGTCAGAAAATCTACTGCTACTTCTCCTAGACACTTCCATACCTCCACAGGTATATCATCAGGACCAACTGCCTTTCCATTTTTCATCCTCTTCAACACCCTCCTCAATTCACCCTTACTGATCTTTGCTACATCTTTCTCCTCAAGGGTCACCTTTTTTAATAAAGGACAGTAGAAGTAGAAGTACTCTTTGTTCTCTCTCATTTTCCTCATTCATCAGCTCTTCAAAGTACTCTTTCCATCTTCCCAGCACACTTCTGTCATCAGTCAATACATTTCCCTCTCTGTCCTTTATAAATCTAACTTGCTGCACGTCCTTCCCATCTCTATTTCTCTGCTGTGCCAACCTGTATAGATTATTTTCTCCCTCCTTACTGTCCAACCTAGCATACAAGTCATTATACGCCCTCTGTTTGGCCTTAGCCACTGCTACTTTCGCCTTACGCTGTGTCTCCCTGTACTCCTGTTTACTCTCTTCGGTCCTCTCAATGTCCCACTTCTTCTTAGCTAACCTCTTCCTTTGTACACACTCCTGCACTTCTTCATTCCACCACCAAGTCTCCTTATCTACTTTCCTTCCAGAGGACAAACCAAGTACTCTCCTACCTGTCTCCCTGATTACATTTGCAGTGGTTGTCCAGTCATCTGGAAACACTTCCTGACCACCCAAAGCCTGTTTCAACTCCTCCTTGAAGACAACACAACCCTCTTCCTTTTTCAACTTCCACCACTTTGTTTTCTGCTCTGCCTTTACCTTCTTCACCTTCCTCACCATTAGCATCATCCTGCATACCACCATCCTATGCTGTTTCGCAACACTCTCACCCACTACTACTTTGCAGTCACTGGTTTCCTTCAAGTTACATCGCCTACACAAGATGTACTCTACCTGTGTGCTCCTACTTTGATAAGTCACCCTATGCTCCTATTTCTTCTGGAAGAAAGTATTCACCACAGGCATTTCCATCCTTTTTGTAAAATCGATCAACATCTGTCCTTCTGTGTTCCTGTCCTGGATACCAAACCTGCCCATTACTTCCTCATCACTCTATCTGACACTATTTTCACTTCTAGAACATTCCTGACAAACCCCTCCTTCAAGATGACTCCTACTCCATTTCTCTTCCCATCCACACCATGATAAAACACTTAAACCCTGCTCCTAAGCTTTTAGCTTTGCTACCTTTCCACCTGGTCTCCTGAACACACAGTATGTCCACCTTCCAACTCTGCATCATGTCAGCCAGCTCTCTATCTTTTCCTTGTATAGTTCCAATATTCAAAGTCCCTACTCTCAGTCCTGGACTCGTGCTTTTCCTCCTCTCTCTCTGCCTACGGACACGCCTCCCACCTCGCCTTCGTCGATGTCTTCGACCAACAGTAGCCCAATTTCCATCAGCACCCTGTTGGTTGACAGCACTGATGGCGGTCATTGTTAACCCGGGCCTCGACCGATCCGGTATGAGTTTCGTCTTTCCGGTTTGCATTTTGTATTTTGGCAAAGTTTTACGCCGGATGCCCTTCCTGTCGCAACCCTCTGCATTTCTCCGGGCTTGGGACCAGCATAAGGGGGAGAGACACTGGTTAGTGCCCTCCCCGCCTTATGGCTGCATTGGAGGGAAACTGTTAATAAGTGTCATATTTACAGGAATGTTTTCTATATTTATGTACTCCTTGTTCTAGAATGTAATGATTTTAGTGATGTGACAGTGTGTGTGGATAATGATGATTGATGACAACAATACATGATTTTTTAATTTGTTGCAGAAATGCTGTGCATAGGACATCAAAAACACACACACCTGGAGAGTCTGTTGAACATAGCAACGAGTCGCACAGCTTCGGCTTCCTTCTCCTCCTCACTCATCCCCTCCATGGGATCGGGTTGTGGCTCCTCCACACGCCCCGTCACCAGGTTGATCCTGTCTCTGGCCAGTCGGTACTCCTCAGTGTCCGAGTCAGAGTCACTAGAGTACTGAGACTGTGGGGTGGAGCTACGACCACTCAAAAGACCTCGGGCTGCTAACAGACCTGCTGCATTGCCATAACCAGTGTACTTCACAAACCGACCCACTGTCTCACACACACACACACACACACACACACACACACACACACACACACACACACACACACGTAAAAATGGAAGCAGGAGGATGATGTATTGGATTATCATCGGCCTCCTCAAAAATTAAAGTTAAAGCTTCTTCCTGCGTCCCTGATTCCCTTTACCATTTTCTTTGCAGAGAACAAACAGCAGCTCAGCGGCGCAGTGTTTCAGCTCTGTGTCCACGTGCGTCATCAATCTCACCAGTTTGTTACGGATTGTGTCTCCTTGCTCGGGCCTTAGTGCCACGTCCCTCAGCGGTGGCAGAATCTGACCAGTCACAGCACAGAAAGGTCAAATGACTCAGATCTCAAGTCACATCAACATTATAAAATGTGCTTTATGCTTATGATCACATAAGTCGAAGTTGCATAACTCGGATAATCGTGTAACTCGGAAGCCTCTCGAGGTTTTTTCCATTAAATTCCATTCAAATACCATCGCATAACTCGGATTGTGTGAGTCGGATAAAAATTTGAGTCCCCGTTCAATACATTTCCATTAAAATCTCGTCGCGTAAGTCAAATTATCACAGGCCTGCTTACTCATTCACACCATTACTATAAATGTACCGACCGAGCTATGGCTGTACTGCAGATGATGACCCTGTATTATAATAAACAACTTTAGTGTCGGTTAACTGAACTGCTGATCATCAAACATGGAAGCCGGTCTCCAATCTTGGGTTTTTTCCCATTCATATGTCTAAGTTGGATTTCCTCCGACTTAAATGTAAGCCCACGCAAGTTTAAGTCTCAAACACAATACGTTCTTGCTGTGGGTTAAGAGCCCTAACTGCTACACCATTGTGTTTCCCAAAGAATTATTAATCTAAATTTTCAGAATTTGTTCTCATATTGAATTCATATAAATGACTCAGTGGCCCGTGTTGCAATATTAACCAATCAAAACCAATCAAATCCACATGTATAAGTGTAATTACTGCTTCATACAATATACGAGCCAATCAGGTTCCAGAATGCAAATTCCTACCAATAAAACTGTTTACAGGACAAGGGGGTGGAGTATTTCCCAGTTTCCATCTTCTTCTTCTTTTCCTTTCGGCTGTTCCCTTCAGGGGTCGCCACAACGAATCATGTGCCTCCATCTCACCCTATCCTCTGCATCTTCTTATCTTACACCAACTGCCTTCATGTCCTCCTTTACCATGTCCATGAATCATCTCTTTGGTCTTCCTCTAGGCCTTCTGCCTGATAGTTCCAACCTCAGCATCCTACTACCAATATACTCACTATCCCTCCTCTGTACATGTCCAAACCATCTCAATCTAGCCTCTCTGACTTTGTCTCCAAAACGTCTTACATGGGCTGTCCCTCTGATGTGCTTATTCCAGATCCTGTCCATCCTTGTTACTCCCAAAGAGAACCTCAACATTTTCATCTCTGCTACCTCCAACTCTGCCTCCTGTCTTTTCCCCAGGGCCACTGTTTCTAAACCATGCAACATCGCTGGCCTCAACACTGTCTTGTACACTTTTCCTTTCATTCTTGCCGATACCTTCCTATCACACATCACACCGGACACTTTTCTCCAACCATTCCAACAAGTCTGCACACGCTTCTTCACCTCTTTTCCACACTCTCCATTGCTCTGGATTGTTGAGCCCAAGTACTTAAAATCCTCCACCTTCCTTATTTCTGCTCCCTGTAACCTCACCGTTCTTCTTGGGTCCTTGTCATTCACACACATATATTCTGTTTTACTGAGGCTAACCTTCATTCCCCTCCTTTCCAGGGCATACCTCCACCTCTCTAGATTTTCCTGCACTTGTTCGCTGCTCTCACTGCTGTTCGCTGCTCTCATGCTGCTTTCACAATGTCATCTGCAAACATCATAGTCCATGGGGAATCTTGTCTAACCTCATCTGTCAGCCTGTCCATCACCATAGAAAAACAAGAAGGGGCTCAGAGCTGACCTTTGATACAGTCCTACCTCCACCTTGAACTCTTCTGTCACACCGACAGCACACCTCACCACTGTCTTACATCTCTCATACATGTCCTGCACAATGCAGATCCTTCTGACCTTCTGTACTTCTCTATTAACATCCTCAAGGCAAACACTGCATCTGTGGTGCTCTTTCTTGGCATGAAACCAAACTGTTGTTCACAAATGCTGACCTCTGCCCTCAGTCTAGCTTCCACTATTCTTTCCCATAACTTCATCGTATGGCTCATCAACTTTATCTCTCTGTAGATGCCACAACTCTGTACTTAAAAATACGCACCATCACACTTCTCCTCCATTCCTCTGGCATCCTCTCACTCTCTAAGACCTTGTTGAATGTTCTTGTCAGGAAATCTACTGCTACCTCTCCTAGACACTTGCATACCTTTCTCTGCTGTGACAACCTGTATAAATCATTTTCTCCCTCTTTACTTTCCAACCGAGCATACAAGTCATCATTCTTTGGCTTTTGACACCGCTGCCTTCAACTTACACTGTGTCTCCCTGTACTCCTGTTTACCCTCTTCAGCCCTCTCACTGTCCCACTTCTTCTTAGCTAGCCTCTTCTTTTGTACACACTCCTGCACTTCTTCATTCCACCACCAAGTCTCCTTATCTCCTCTCCTTCCAGATGACACACCAAGTACTCTCCTACCTGTCTCCCTGATCACATTAGCTGTAGTTGTCCAGTCATCTGGAAGCACTTCCTGACCATCCAAAGACATTTTAAACTCCTCCTTGAAGACAACCCGACACTCTTCCTTTTTCAGCTTCCACCATTTTGTCTTCTGCTCTCCCTTTGCTTTTTTCACCTTCCTCACCATCAGCGTCATTCTGCAAACACCATCCTATGCTGTTTGGAAACACTCTCACCCACTACTACTTTGCAGTCACTGACTTCCTTCAAATTACATCACCTACACAAGATGCAGTCTACCTGTGTGCTCCTACCTCCGCTTTTATAAGTCACCATATGCTCCTGTCTCTTCTGGAACAAAGTGTTCACCACAGCCATTTTCATCCTTTTTGCAAAATTGATCAACATCTGTCCTTCTGCGTTCCTGTCTTGGATACCAAACCTGCCCATCACTTCCTCATCCTCTCTGTTTCCTGCACCAACATGTATATTGAAGTCTGCCCCAATGACCACTCTTTCACCTCTGGGGGTACTCTGCATCACGTCAACTAACTCACGCCAGAATCTCTCCTTCTCTTCTCGCTCACATCCTGCCTGTGGGGCATAAGCACTAACAACATTGAACATCACGCCTTCAATTTCTTACTTGAGACTCATCACTCTGTCTGACACTCTTTTCACTTCTAGAACATTCCTGACAAACTCCCCATTCAAGATGACTCCTACCCCATTTCTCTTCCCATCCACACCATGAAAAAACAGCTTAAACCCTGCTCCTAAGCTTCTAGCCTTGCTACCTTTCCATCTGGTCTCCTGAACACACAGTATGTCTACCTTCCTCCTCTGCTTCATGTCAGCCAGCTCTCTACCTTTTCCTGTCATAGTTCCAACATTCAAAGTCCCTACTTTCAGTCCTAGACTCATGCCTTTCCGCTTCTCTCTCTGCCTACGGACACGCCTCCCGCCTCTCCTTCTTCGACGTCTTCAACCAACAGTAGTCCAATTTCCACCAGCACCCTGTTGGTTAACAGCACTGATAGCGGTCGTTGATAACCTGGGCCTCGACTGATCCGGTATGAAATTTTTGTTGTGACTCGCATTTTTTATTTGGCATTTGTTTTACGCCGAATGCCCTTCCTGATGCAACCCTCTGCATTTATCTGTATTTATTGGGACCAGCGTGAGAGAGAGACTCTGGCTTGTGCCTCTCCCTCACGGCTGCATTTATTTCCCAGTTTCCATATATGATATAATTTAGACCTTTTATTATTGGGACTGAGCAGCATATTGGTCTAGTGGAAAACACATCTGCCTAAGAGCTCGAAGGTCCTGGGTTCAAATCCCACACATTTCTGTATGGAGTTTGCATGTTCTCCCTGTGCTTCACATGTTTCCTCCAGGTTATATGATTAGTGTATTACTATTTAACTGTAAAATATTTTGCATGTCTGTTATTTGTGTTATTTATGACATTACTGAGTATGAAACTCTATACACTCCCTACAGAACCTAATCCCTAATAGAACCCAATCACAGTCAGCGAGGCGAAGAGCTTGGTATGTATAAAGTTTTGTCACCTGTTGCCTGAGATAGTGTCGAGTTTCTCTGTGAGCCCTGCAGCTCTCAGTCAGGAGATTCAACACTGGAATCAGTCTCTCCTTCAGCCTATAGCCCTTTAACCCACACACACACACACACACACACACACACACACACACACAGACACACACACACACACACACACACACACACATCAGGTAGACAAATACCCACTTTATAAATTCTCTCTCTTTTGTACTCTCTCTCCCTCTCTCTCTCTCGCTCTCTCTCTCTCTCTCTCTCCCCCCTTTCTCTTCTCTCTCCTCTCTCTCTCGCTCTCTCTCTCTCTCTCGTATGTCTCTCTCTCTTACTCTGTCCAGTCTCTTCTCCATGAAGAGTAGCAGTGAGTGGACACAATCCATGTTGACTCCGCCCGATTCTCTGGATCCTTCAGAGAGCTGAGTCGTGAGCAGGACATCCAGACATTGCAGAGGAAGCGCTGACAGCACATTCACTGTCTGTCTGTGGATGTCAGATTTCAGGGAGAGAAAAAGGTCAAAGGTCACACAAAAGGACATGGATTAAATGATTCTCTCAGGTTTAATTAGCTGGGTCTAACTTTTATTCTCATGTTCTGTCTTGCAAACAACGCTCCATGAGTAGATTAAAGAGATCTTACAGGATTAGAATATAATAACGAATAATTATAATATAAAATAGAGAGTGCCATGGGAATGAATTTATTTAAAGCTCCAACATTCTTTTAAAATTTTCTTACAGAAATTCAGTGATGATGTACATAGCTGTGTGTGGGCATCCATGCATGCATGCGCGCGCGTGTGTGTGTGTGTGTATATGTGTGTGTGTGTGTGTGTGTGTGTGTGTGTGTGTGTGTATATGTGCATGTGCATG
>CM045738.1:5620000-5645000 GCA_024760905.1 Plotosus lineatus | reverse complement strand
TGTGTGTGTGTGTGTATGTGTGAGTGTGCTACTCTATCCTTATTATTAATCTGAGCATGGAAGATTTAGCTTCTCATTTTCCTAATCTAATCTTCACTCTGTCTCCTCTCCACCTCTCCATCTTTCATAACACACACACACACACGCACACACACACAGAAAAGCACATACACACAGTGTGTCATTACACTTTGCATAAGTTCCAAATCTCATGATAATAACCATCAGACCCGGAACATGTCCTGAAAGGCTGAATATGTCTAAATTGAGGAGGCATGGAAAGTGCAGACCATCATCAGGGACAATGCTCAGATATGCAAATCCACAACCACTTTATGCACCGGGATACATTTCTGAAGGGCGACAGTGTCGTGTAGTAAAGGTGAGATTCTGGCCCTGTATTAAATGAATGGAGCACATTGTGCTCGTGTGTGACGTTTCATGAGTCTGTACGCCATGTGACGTGAGATGTGATACATAGTGATACGTGTGCGTTTTGATAACAATCTCAGTTTTACCACTAAACTAAATCTTGAGCAAACACCAAACTTAAGATGGTGTATCAAACCCTGTAATTATACACTGTGGAAATACGTCACCGGTGAGCATGTTGTGTGTCAGAATTCTCAGATCTCCCTGAAACCTGCCCTTCTCTAGGCCGTTCTCACTCCTCACACGGACTGAAGCATTTCAATGGTCTCAGTTTCTCTGCGCTCCAGCTTCAGGTCCAAAAGACTCAGAATTGTTTGCACCTCATATTCAGTCGTACTGCCATCTACAGGACTCTAAAAATGCAGCAGATGTCATAGCTCAGTGTCAGTGGAAGTGAAACTCTCTGGTCCACCTCTAAAAGTGATGAGTTCCTGATGCATGATACACTGTTCCACCAGTTTCATGGAAATTCGAGCAGGTTTTTTTTTTCATGTTCTTCTTTACAGGCAAGAAAAGACACCTAAAACACCAGGTCCTCAGGGGAGATGCTGAGTGAACAGAATTTTACAGAATTATAGCGCAGTGTTAACAGCATGAAATAAAATTGTACAGTGCAGGAACCCAGGATCCAATCAAATCTGAAAACAACAGAAGAAATAAAAATGGAGAAAACATCTTTCCGAATATTAAAAGAACAATGTGAGGAACATTCCAAGATGTTCTGAATATTCAGGACTTTATTCTCACTTCAACTATAGTTACAATTATCTCTAATTTTATCGGGAGGAATATTCAGTGCATTGTTGTTTAAGTAGTTTAATATGCAGCCTTTTGGCTCTGGTCCTGTATTACAGCTGATAGTCTAACCCTGACGGACCCTCGGAGCATCCAATCAGCCTTTCATGAGAGAAAACAAAAACAACAACTATACAGACACAGAGACAATCTCAGCTCCTGATGCTCCATCAGTAGGACTGAAATTAAAATTAAGCTGATGGAGGGATGAAAGGGTTCAGAATGGTTTCATTAGGTTTAATAATGGCATAGTAAATGAGAAGACAGAAAGACAGAGAGAGAGAGAGAGAGAGAGAGAGAGAGTGTGTGTTTCTGTGTGTCTGTGTGCGTGTGTGAGAGAGAGAGAGATAGAGAGAGAGAGAACGTGTGTATGTGTGTGTGTGTCTGTGTGTGTGTGTGAGCAAGAGAGAAAGAGAGAGTGTGTGTTTGTGTGTGTGTGTGTGTGTGTGTGTGTGTGTGTGTGTGTGTGTGTGTGTGTGAGAGAGAGTGTGTATGAGAGAGAGAGAGAGATAGAGAGAGAGAGAGAGAGTGTGTTTGTGTATTTGTGTGTGTGATGGAGAGAGACCGTGTGTGTTTGTTTTGAGAGAGACTGTGTGTGTACGACAGAGAGAGAGAGAGAGAGAGAGAGAGAGAGAGAGTATGATAGAGAGAGTATGATAGAGATATATATATACAGAGAGAGAGAGAGAGAGAGTTTGTGTGTTTGTGTGCGTGATGGAGAGTGACCGTGTGAGTTTGGGTTTTGAGAGAGACTGTGTGTGAGAGAGAGAAACAGAGAGAGACAGAGAGAGAGAGAGAGAGAGAAAGAGAGAGAGAGAGAGAGAGCGAGAGAGATTTTTTAATGGACCAAAATAGATTAAAATGAGTAAAATTCGGTGCATCAGGCTTGTTTGCTTCATCAGATATTCATGGAGTTTGTGAGCACATAAAGCACAGGTTCAAATTCAAAGCCCGTGGGCCAAATCCGGCCCACCAACTCATTTTATGTGGCCCCTACGAGTTTTCCAAGATTATGATTATCTTACATCCTTGTATCAACTATTACCATGAAACCCAATTCATCATCCTTTACATCCATCATCCATTCCACTAGATGGCAGAAGCAGCTTTTATTCAAATAAAAAGCTGGTCATTCATGACTCAAAGAAGATCGCATACAGTACTTGCTTATTGTTCTTAAGCTTTGTCAGAAAAGTAAAGATGAAAAGAGGTCAAATTGCTAAACATAACATTTTGCGATGGATGTCATGTTTGATTTTTAGAACAGATAAGAGATTTCCTTTCAGTTTTTTTCTCTTTCTCAGGGGTCACCACATATATCATCCATGTTTATCACATATCCATGTTTGATTTGGCATAGGTTTTTACGTTGGATGACTCTTTTTATGAAAGCAGCAATGGTTCTTCTACATGAATCTCTCATCATAGACAGTGAGAGACACGGCCCACCTTTGATAACCCAATTAACTGTACTGGGGGATAGTGCCAACCTTGCGGAGAGTGGGACTCGAGCCCCCAACCTTAGGCTCAGTGATCCAGCGCCCTATACCACTAGACCATCACTGCCCACAATTTTTAGAACAGATGTTCAGTGATTTATTCCGCCCTCGATCACCTTTAAATTTAGTGTCGTGGCCAATGACGTGGAAGAAAAACGTTTTTCTTCACGTCATTGGTCGTGACCCTCAGTGAAAATGAGAAAATGACACCACTGGCATCAAGGGATTTTAGTCAGAGCATGCTGCAGTGTACCTCCTGTGCTCTAGAGGGCACTAGACACACCAAATAAAATGCGTGATTCAAGACGTCGATTCAACACGTAAATCAACTTCATTTCCCACTAGTCTCTGCGGTTTCTCGCCACGGTGAGGAGAGTAAAATGGCGGATTAGGATGGGCCTCTTGTTGTGTTCATAATATGAAAAATGTTTCGCGTTTTAATTTTGCGTTTTAAGAATTACTGAAATACGTTTTAAAACCTTGGAAGACATCGCTGCTGTATGAAAGCGATAGCTGACAGAACTTTAACCGGGGAAGGTAAATCTTTTTTCACAACTATGACTGACTTAGCATGCTAGCTCCCTGGATCCTCGTTAGCGATTGGCTATGAATCGGAACGCTGACTGGTTTAGTTATACGAAACTCACTTTTATTTTCAGCACCATAATATGCAGGAGAGTGTGCAGATGAGATTAATGCGATTCGCAAGTCAAAACCGAGCAGAATTTGTGGCGGTTCTGTGTTGTGTGCGCAGTGCTGTGATGGTAATTCTGGTTATATGGAAGGTAGAAGTTATTTCGCGAGCGGACAGATTCAGTTATCACCGCATCATTCATTACTTTTAAAGATTTAAAAGTATCCCTTTATACAATCAGGAGGCGTTTTAGCTTTTATTACACAATGTGGGTCACAGTCTACAGACACACAGTAAAGAATACACAGAATTCAGGATTCTGATTCACTGGCAGTGATTTTGGGAAAGATGCATCAACAGGAACTGGAAATCCTACAGAAATAGGAATGTGGTTTCAGTTAATGAATATTTATCTGATTTTAAGTTCTCTGGTTGAGGCTGAGAGACAAGATGTTGGAGTCTGAATTGAAAAAGAGTGATGAAATGCTGGAGTCATGATTGAGAAATAGGAAGTTAAAAGGTTGATTGATAGATGAATGAGATGGCTTGTTGGTGAGATAATAAGAGAAGATAGACACAAGCAGTTAGTGTTTTGATATAGAGCAGGCTGAAATGTTACAGCTAATGATGGGTTGATGGAGAGAGATAATGATGGAGAGATGAGAAGTTAGTGTGTTGGGTGAGAGTGATGGGGACTGTGTGAATGAAGGTGTTCCTAATAAACTGAGCAGTGAGTATAGATTTGGTGATTAAGACTAAGTCTAACCCAAACTCACTACAGATCGTCTGTGGATGAGTCATTTGTTCAGGAATTTTAACATTAAAATGTTTTTCATCTCTTTGTAATTTTTTAAAAATGTTTATTTTGGGGGTAAAAAAAAGAAATGATAAATAATTACACATTAATCTTCTATATTACAGGTGGCAAAATCATTCCACAAAAAGCCATATGTGGCTGCAGGTTTTTGTTTCAGCCAAGCAGCAGCACACCTGACTTTGCTTATTTAAATAACCGAGTCTTCAGGCCATTGATTGGTCAGTCTCTGGGCAGAGCACACAGATTGACCAATCAACTGTCCGAAGACTCAAACTATTTATTTAAATAAGCAAAGTCAGACCCTTTGTGGCATGAGTTTGACATCAGTGTTCTATACTTTGTGGTCATTTCAATCAATTATTCACTATCTTATTTAAAATATATTTATCTAACTGAAGTTAATTTTTGTTTTCTATTTTTATATGATTTAATCTTATCAGGTAGTATTTGGTTTCCTCAGTGACATGAATTTATCTTCCTGTTTTTGTGCCAGATGTTATTTATTTATTATTATTTTTTTTTTTTTTACAAATGTATTTATTTATTTGTTTGTTATACAATATTTATATATTATATTGTATTTTGATGTTTAATAATTATTTCACATCTAAATTTTCTGTAAATGTGATTTAGTTTGACTGCCAGTCTTGAACGAGATGCTGCTCAGATGAAGTGGAAGAAGAAGCGGAGAAGTTTATAGAAGATCAAAGGACAGTTAGGCTGAGGTGTTACCACGGAAACATATGACCAACCTGATTGGACGGTAATATGAAACGTACAGAATATCAGTCTGTCAAAGGAAGTGTGATTCTGCATTTATTTACATCATTCGGTACTGGATCTGTCAGAACAGGGCTGCTGTTTCTCCAACACTTCCTGATGTCTTGGCAACTCGCTGATCGGTAAGTGTTGAAACTGTAGCGTGTGTCTCTGTACCGCTCCGAGTCTCAAAATGTAAACAGAAACATGTCACAATATCCCACATATTCCCATGATACTCTGGGGAAAGTACAACCTGATGTTCGAGTTCCACCATCACCCTGAAGTTGTTTATTTATCTCTTAACAGCAATTACAAATGATTTCTTAATTTCCTAAAGATCATCGTCCTTCTTTCCATCCATTCTCCATTTATTTATTCATACATCCTTCCAATTATCTAATCATCCATCCATTCACTATTCATCTATTATTTCTACTGCTTCTCCTTCACACTCACATTCACTCCTGAGGACAATTTCCCATAGCTAGGTGACCAAATGGGCATGTCTTTTGACTGTTCGAGGAAACCAGAGAACCCTAAGGAAACCTCTGGTTATACAGGTGGAACATGCAAACTTCACACAGAAGGATCTGAGATTTGAACCAGAACCTTTCTCCTGGGTGGTGATTGGGATAACTACCACAATCACCATGATGACCTTAAAACATGATGTCATACTTTTTATATTTTGTGTATTATATTTTCCTGGACTCACGTTTTAATTCTTCTTCTCACTCATGTGCTTGATTTGATTTAATCTAAATTGAATGCTGTGATTAAGTTCTGATTTTATTTGTTCTAAATTCTCTTTGATGCAAAGCCTACATCAGCAGTGAGGGTAGACAAGGCTTGACCTCAGGTCAAGGACATGCAACTGTGTGTGCCATGTTACTTTTGTAGAACTTTTTCTTGATGTCCTTTGCTGAAATAAATTATAGGTTAATGTGTTCTTCTCTTAGGCCACACGTCTAACGGTGACCTCCTTCCTCCATCCCAGTGGTTTATACTCCGCACAGATGTCCTGGCCATCTCCTCTCTGCACCTCTCAGAGGGCGGCTGAGACTGCTAACAGTCCTCTGCCTTCTTCTCACTCTTCATCTCCGTCTTCCCCTTCATCTCCTCCCTCTTCCCCATCCTCTCCCTGCTCAATCTCTCCTGGAAGAATGGGAACGGGATATCGTGAGGTTGAGGACGGTGGCCATGCTGGGTCGGATCGGATTCAAAACGCAGGCAGGGATGGCGTTTCTTCCACCTCATCATCTCATGCTCCATCACTGCATTTGGCATCTTTACCTCGTCTCTCCTCATCACCCCGTCTTTACATTGATGACCAGAGAGAGGGCGTGGATACGGAGATATACGATCCCTTTCAACCCACAGAGGGCGAGGGTGTACCTGGTATAATCATCGGAGATGATGGAGATAAGTACGATCCCTTTGAACCTACTGGATCCCCAGCATCAGAGAAGGATATGGATGGGGATCAAGATGGAGAGGAAGAAAGTTCTCTCAACAGCGTACGATTAACATGTGACATAACTGACACTAAAGAGGTGAAGTTGGAGACAGCTCCTGAGGCAGAGGGTCTACCACCAGACTCCACAGAAACGGAAGAGCAACTGATAGCGTCTGAGCACACGTCCACACAAGTCAGCAGAATCAAACAGACAAAACGACGAGGAAAAGACCAGAGACATGAGGATGACTCTGAGCACTCGGAAATAGAGGAGGGAGAGATTGTGGGTATCTCTGAGAGCATGAGAGAACAGGAGATTGAAATAAGAAGGGAGGTGTTGCTACCATCCCCAGGGAGCCCTTCATTTTTACAGGGGGGTGGTCTTAAACCAGAGAGGATCTTCCGTGTTCTGGACAGTGAAGGGTTTGTATTGGTTCGAACAGAGGGGGAATGGGACCACCAACCGGCACCCCCAGTTGGCATGGGAGATCTGAGAAGGAAACTTACCAACAGAAGAAAACAGAGATTTAGATCATGCCCTTCTTCAGCATCCATATCGCCACCCCCTGCATCTGTACAACCCATATCATCGCCCTCCCCACTGCCATCCCAATCCCAAACTACAGAGCAGGTCAGGAGTTGCAGATCTTCGAAAAGCTCCAAGGAAAGGGACAGGCGCAAACTGAAGGGCCAGGAAAAAGAGAAGCGAAAGAAGAGGAAAGAGGAAAAGGATGAATCGGAACAAATAAGAGAAGATACCAAAGGGAAAGGTCATGAAAGGAGGAGCAGAAAGGAAGGGAAAGAGAAGGACAGAAGGAGGAGCAGCAGAAGTTATAGCCAAACAAGGAAGGGCGCACATCACAGTACTCCGGAGCCGGCTTCACGCACCCATAATACTTTTCGGCATGCACACAGCCGCAGGTCCTGGTCTAGCCCCTCTGAAGGCCAACACAAAAGGAGGAACCGTGATCGAGATCGGGAAAAAGACCGGGAAAGGGATCAATACAGGAACAGAAGGAGAGATAACCGGGAAGAGAGGGATAAAGATTCCAGAATGAGGGAAGGAAGGAAGCGGGATCGAGATGAAGGAAGCAAAAGATCAGGTAGCCGTGAGAGGGCAGATACAAAAAGAAGACAAAGTAGTGACAGAAGAGACAGAGAGAAAGAAAGAGGGCAGGGAGAAAGGGAACGGGACAGGAGAAGAGATAGTCGGCATGTGGTACCTCCATCTATTCAGGACCTGAATGGCTCAGACCTTTTTGCAATCAAACGTACTATCACTGTTACCACTACACCAACCACTACCTTAATCCCTACCTCTCCGTCCCATACCCAGGATCGGGCACAGAGTCCCACGCAAGGCTCAGAGAAACCCCACAAGCGCAGGAGGAAACGGAGGAGACGCTCTGAAGGTAGTGAGGATCCCAGAAGCAGATCTCATCCCACCTCTGTCAGTCCTATTGCATACCATGGTTATGAATCTGATCGGCTTTCGAACCACCCTGAGCCAGACATGATTTCACTGGATGGAGAAGCACTTGATTCAGATTACCCTTCGCTTGAAGACTCTCCTCTGCTTCCTCCTCCCTCTGAACCCCCTCTGCCAAGCCCCAAACGCAAGTCCACAGTCCCTAAAAGTAGTCGGCACCACCAAAAGAAAAAATCTAGATCTCGGAGCAAAAAACTGGGACAGTCTGAATCGTCCACTTCCTCTTCCTCTCACAGACCCAAAGCAAGCAAAATGAAAAGCCTGTTGCCCTCACTATCACCACCTCTCTCTGCATCCTCTGGTAACACTGCTTCTTTTTCTCTCACTGCTTCTCCATCTTCTGCCAAAAGAGCACGGAAAACTGGAAAGGACAAACCAAGCAAGAAGGAAATGGGTCACTCGGGAAGATCCAAGAAACTTGGCGGAAGCAACAGGAAGGGGAAACTACAGTCCAAAGTCTCGGTGCTGGTCCGGGAGGGAGTAAGCAGCACCACAGGAAACTCTAATAAACTGGGTATTGATCTTCTAGGACCCAGTGGATCAACAGGAACCTCAGTGGTGGGTGGATCTATAGCAGTGGTCTTTCGTCGGGACAATGAAAGTCGATCTCCATTCCTCAAGCCATGTTCAGAACCGCTTTCTTTGCCTGGAAGAGCCAAAGACTTGAACAAGACTAGCAAACAACGGAATACCCTTTCATCGCTGCCCTCCAACAACCCACCAGGACTCAAGTCAAAGAAAGCCAAGCCTAGTTCCACCACCTCAACATCGTCATCTGCATCTTCGCCAACATCATCCTCGGCCGCAAAGCGTAGACGGCGGCCAGGAAAAAAGCCTCGTGAGAAGGTTCTAGCAGTTGACGGGCCTAATGCCAAAAGTACCAACAACAATGCTTTGGCAGCTGGTTGGACCGGACCTTCAGATGTTCAGCCTTTAGGCCCTAAACCATCAAGCCCGCCATCCACACACCCTGGGCCCACACCTTCATCCTCATCTTCATCGTCATCTTCGTCTTCTACCAGTGTTCTTCCTCCATCATCCTCACCTCCTCACACTCCTTCTTTGTCTTTACCACCCTCTCGGGACACTCGGGAATCCTCTCCGGACTCTCAGACTGTAGACAGCAGCTGTAAAACCCCTGAACCTTCGTTCCTTTCAGAAGAAGTCCCTGCGCAGTCCCAGTCCACCTTGCTTGTGCCTGCCAAGTCACCCCCAAGCCCACCCCCCTTAAGAGGAGATGGAATTTCACAGTCTGTCTCCAAGCTACTCCCAATGGATGACCCAAAGTTGTCTCCACCCTGCTCCACTACCTCTTCGGTGTTGGCTGCAGCTTCTCTTGCGCATTCCATTCCTGCTCTGGTTGCTGAACCTTCCTCCTCAGCTTCAGTATCTTCATCAACCATCAGTAAACCTCTGCCACCCCCACCCCCACCTTCTGCCGTTCCACCTTTGCCCTGGAGCCTGCAGACAGGTGTAGACTGCACCGCTGGAGGTGTGCTAGCATGTGAGTTTTATACTTGGGTTCTTTGTGTGCAAAGTGCAGGCTTTCCAAAATTCTTTTTAAATCCTGTGCTCTTTATTTATATATAGCAGCTGTACTAGGAAGGACAGTTCTCAGTCCACTACTTAGAAAATTTCATATTTATTGATCACAATTTTTTTTTTAAATAACAGTATACTTACCAGCTAATATAAATGTACTAGCACTCCAAGCTTTTCCACTCCACTAGCTTCATTCTCAGCACATAAGGTGAAGAGATCCCCTCCAAATCCCCACATCACTACTTGTAGCTGAATAAATCCTCACAGCCACACTCTGAGATCCTCTGAGCCACGCCCCAAGATCCCCAGTCATGCTACAAAATACTCAAATCCATTCCCTGAAGTCCCCACAGCCACACCCCAAAATCTGTTAGAAACCCAGAAAGATGAAAGGCTCTAAATGTAATGGGACCTTCATAACAATAAATACAGGGTAATAAAGCTGGATGGTGATGTTCAACCAGTACATAGGATGCAATAATCAGGGGCAAATCTCTGAATTTATGCCCATAAACTCGATTGTTCACTGGTATGCTTTTATTTTGTTTGCTCTACTGTAATTATTGCCTCTGCATTTAACCCATCCAAAGTAAGCAGACACACTCTGAACAGTAGGCTGCCACGCGCATTGGGTTGCCCGGAGAGCTGTTGGGGGTTAGATGCCTTGCTCACTTCAGCCTGAAGGTGGAGGAAGGGAAGGTGCGGCTCATACATTTTTCCTGCTAGCTGGAAAATTGAACTAATGATTTTTGGGTCCCAAATCCACTTCTATAACAATGTGGTTTGATCACTTGTACCACACAATATGCGATTTGATTGGTCTCCACCTAAAATAGCTCTTGGAAGCTCTTGAAATCACATATTAAGAAAATGGGTGGGATATTGCTGCATCCTGTAAAGCGCTCGAAAAACGATGTCTGCAACGTTTGCCTCATACAGTAAAATCGTTCTTCACATCCCAGCTTGTTCAGAAGATGCAGTGAGAGTGCAGAGTCTGATGTACAGGGCATGTTATGCTTCATATGGAAACTTAATTATTAAACTCGGTCCTGTTCCAGTGACGGCGCTCCTATTTAAGATGGAGGAAGCCAACATCGCCAGTCGAGCCAAAGCGCAAGAGTTCATTCAGGCCACGAGCCAGGTGAGAGATCTCTCTTTTTTCTGTTCTATAGCTTTATTACTTCAGTAATTCATTATTAATTATTATATTCATCTACACTGTTGACTTATTTTGTCTTTTATTTATTTTAATTAATCCTAAACAGATTTTGTCTCAGGCTAACCAGAACCAGTCGCAGTCACATGCTACATCTGCTGCTGCATCACAGGTTCCGCCTCCTCCATCACATGCCCCGCCCCCAGGTCCAACTCCCACCCAGTTCATTCTCCATGGCTCCCTCCCATTGGTCAGCTGCACCAAAACCCCGCCTTCACACCTACATTCTGGTCTTTCATTGAGTGGTGGATGTGCTCAGACTCCACCTCCTCCGTTGCCCATAGGGATGTCTGGGGCAACAGGGGGCGGCAGCGAGACAGGCTGGGATGGAGACAGTAAAGACCCAGACAAAGTATCGTGACCATTTTTACCTCCCTGATAATGATGATGAAAACAATAACCATTTATCAAATAATTTATAACACCAATATTTAAAATTATGATTATTTAGGAATGATAAATTGATTACTAATGGTAATAACATGTTACTTTAAATAATGTGAGAAAATCTTATCAATAATGATGGTTGCATTAGAAAAAGTGTAGTAGTAGTAGTAATAATAATAAATGAAAGGTTCTTGCCCTTCATCTCATCCCATCAGTATTTAAAGAAGTTGCATACCCAGGAGAGGGCAGTGGAAGAAGTGAAGTTGGCCATCAAGCCATACTATCAGCGCAAAGACATCAACAAAGAAGAGTACAAGGACATCCTGAGGAAAGCTGTGCACAAGGTAAGCACTCACTCCTCACCATGAAGGTTTTTTTAATCACCTTTAACCAATCACAGCCCTGGTTTCATCTGTCCTGACCCTGAAGGGCTCGATTAAGCCCCATACAGCACCTGGTGATGTAACTTTGATCCAGGGCAGGTTTAACAGGTATACGAAAGGTATAACAATGGATGAATGTAATGTAGGTTTTCTTTATTGTCCAGATAAAACCAGACCACTTTCACACACTGAGTGGGTTTTCCCTTTAATTTTGACTCTGGTTAGTTTTTATATAGGTCATTAATTCTTATAAATAAAAAGAGGGTGGAATATAATGTACACACACACACACACATCCATACCTGTGCAAATGTTTGTATTCCCATGCTTTCCTGTGGAGAGAGTAAGAGAAACCCGTTCCTCTCCTGTTCATCAAAAAAACAGAATCCAAAAAAGGAATGTGATGAGCGTTCGGTAATAACACCGCAGCCCAGAACGGTGATGCTAATCGTGAAGATCCAGAAGCTGACCAAAGAACATGGAGGAAAGAGACAAGACAGATTTCTGTATCCTATAATTACTTTTTATTTAAAATACACTCATGCCTCAGTTTTACGGACTTCGCTTTAACAGATTTCGGATGCAATGGATAAAATCTGTAGCTTTCGACTAGTCCGGATCATCTGGATGATTTCCGAAAGTTGTTTCCGAAAGTGACCGCCAGATGACCGGACTGGCTTGAAGAAAATCTCGCGCATTTAAGTTATCATCTATTTTCAATGCCACGTCACTGTGGCGCAAATTGGAGAACCATATATATATATAAAAAAATATATATATATATATATATATATATATCTCGGAGGATTCGATTTTAAAATGTCTTTTATTTTAATTTTTTTTTGGCTCTCTTAGTCAAAAAGGTTCCTGACCCCTGATCTTATGGTGTACATTTACAGAGTATAGGTACAGTATTTACATTTTCAGATTATAGTCTGCCCCCAATTTACGAAATTAATCCGTTCCAGAGCCCTTTTCGTATACAGTGAACCCTCGTTTTTCGCGGGGGTTACGTTCCAAAAAGAACCCGTGATAGGCGAAATCCGTGAAGTAGAAACCTTTATTTATTTTTTTATTTTTTTACAATCATTATACAATTAAATGCTCTATTATACATTGAAACCAAAGAACAAACCTTTTTTATAGGCCCAAGCATTTGTTTAACAAATAAGAGTACTGTATAAACGTTTGTTTGCTTTTTACAAATAACTACTGTACTGTCAAATAATAATTTTAATCATCAATGTGAACTAATTGCGGAGATCAGCACCGCCCCATTGCGACCCGAGTAATTGGATTGAATGGGAGAAAATGAAAAATAAAAGTACAGTCGGACAAATTGTGACTCACATGTACTGTTTTTACTACTCTTCTGACTGAGCCGCTGCATCCTGACTCCGCTCTGCAGCGTTTTCTTCTTCTGAAGCCCGAGGTGCAGGTGTGTTTTTCGTGAGAAGAACATAGTGATAGGCAGTTGTTGACGCTCTTTCTTCTTCTGGGCAAAAAGAGACTTATACACAGACATGCCACCATCGATTATGTTGGAGAACTGTAATGAACGGCTCATCAAAGGGTCCCAATCGTGAGCTGCTCGCTGAAGTTCAGTGGCCATTCTCAGAATGGTTGCTAAGCGACCAAGTGTTAGTCCATCCTCCTCATCTTTATCCACACTTGTGTCCTCTTCTTCCTTTTCTCTTTCATCATCACTTGGTGGCTTTGTCATTTGGGCCAGGTCTGCATCGGTTAGCGGGCGTGCTTCAGCATCAATCAGTGCATTAATGTCATGCGAAGTCATGTCATTAAAGCCGTCTCCTCCAAGCTGTTTTGCGAGAGTCACCACAGTATCTATGACAGAGTGATGGATCTCGTCGAGCGAGCCCCCGGTTGGGTTTTGCACTGCCTCTGGCCACAGTTTTTTCCAGCAGGCATTCAAAGTTTCAGTTTTCATCTCTTGAATGGCCCTCTGAATATTTTGGAGACATGATGCGATGGTGTATCCACGCCAGTAGTCCTTTAGTGAGAAGTCTTGATCCGAGTCCATAGCGTCAACAAGATGTTGCAGGGTGTTGCGTGTATAGAGAGCCTTGAAAGCACGGATGATGCCTTGGTCCATGGGCTGAATCAGGGATGTAGTGTTTGGCGGCAGAAATTCGATTTGCATACCATCATATACCAAATCATCGGCGTGACCTCCAGCGTTGTCAACGAGCAGAAGCACTTTAAAGTCTAGTCCCTTTCCTCTCAAATAACACTTGACCTCCGGGATGAAACAGTTTTTGAACCAATCCATATTGAGCGCTTTTGTCATCCAAGCCTTTGCGTTGTGCATCCAGTAAACGGGCAAATCATCCTTTTTTGTTTTTCAGTGCTCTGGGATTTTTAGACCTATAAATGAGCCCAGGCTTAATCATAAAACCTGCAGCATTTCCGCAAATAACCAGAGTCACCACGATCTTTTTGGGCTTTAAATCCTGGGGCTTTGGCTTCTTCCTGCATGATGAAGGTGCGGGAGGGCATCCGCTTCCAAAATAAGCCAGTCTCATCCATATTAAAAACTTGTTCAGGCATATATCCCCTTCCTCAATGATCGCTTTAAATGTATTGTTCACGAACGCTTCTGCTTCAGCGGTATTTGCAGAGGCGATCTCTCCGTGCAGAGAAACATTTTTAAGTCCAAAGCGTTTCTTAAATTTTTCAAACCAGCCCTTGCTAGCATTAAATGTGCTTGGTACTGCGTGAACAGCACTTGATGATGGCCCGGTATCTGCATCCTCCTCCTCTTCCCTGTCACTGTCGCCGTCAGCAAAGGCTTGATACAGTGTTCTAGCTTTTGTGCAGATAACATTCGTATCCAGCGTAATGTTTTTTCTGCAGTCATTAATCCACAAAGCTAATGCAGACTCCATCCTTACCATGGTCTTGTTGCGAACAGTTGCAACCCTTTTTGCATCTTTATTAAAACTTATTGCTGCTGTAGTCCTTATGTTATTTTCCTCCTTCTTTATAGAACGAACGGAAGATTCATTAATTCCGTAATGCCGACCTGTAGCCGCATAGCTTTTACCTTCCTTTAGCATGTCCAGAAGTTGAACTTTTTCTGCAATAGTTAGCATCTTCCTCTGCCTTTTAGGCCCGACCGCAGGTGCTTTTGTCGGTGCAGAACGTTTTGTCGACATAATGGGTTTTAGGGAGACTTGAAATTGCAAGAGAATTTGCACGTAGGGAACATAAATGGCAAGCTGTTTTACGTACGTGTACGTATTAAACCGCAAGCTTATTGACTAACACGTAGAGAGGAAGCAGAGAGACTGTTTAGCCAATCAGAATGCAGAACACAATGCACTATGCAAATCCGTGAAGTAGCGAGACCGTGAAAAGTGAACCGTGTTATAGCGAGGGTTCACTGTAGTGGGGATTTCGTAAGTAGGGGTCGCATCTTACATGTTAAACGCCGAATTCGTTCCAAGGCTCCAGTCTTTGGACTGGATAAACCCCATAAACCCTTTAAAAATAATAAAAGTACACCAATTTTGTATGAAATATGTGTTAAAAGTACAAAATTATTTATTAAACCATTTAAACATTTTTTATTAAAACACACGCCTCTCTCTTTTTGTCTTTCTTTCTCGCGCGTGCTGTGAGCCACGTCCACAAGACGTGGAATTCAAAGCGCATTCCCTGCTTGACAAACTCAATTTTAATTTGATTTAATTTTCAATTTTTATTTTTATTCCATCTCTCTCTCCGTCTCTCTCACGCGTACGCTGCGGGCCACGCCCACAAGACGTGAATTCAAAGCGCATTCCCTGTTTGACAAACTCAACTTTAATTTGATTCCTTGAGGGATCGGAATTCCAGATGAGCTCAAATGCGCCCATGTTTATTAAACATTTACTGAATTAAAACAACTTAAAAAACTAAACTAAAGAGTGAAGCTTCCTTCTGTCTCTATCTGGGAGGCCAGCGGGGCGGGATGTTGAGAGACAGCCAATGAGAGAGAAACTTGCGCGTCGTGTGAAATTTTGATTGGCGCGTTTGAATTTCTTTTTGTAAGAGGGGGTTGTTTCGTATCTTGGGGACGGAAACTCAGGAAAATGTTTTTCGTAACCTGGGGATTTCGTACACAGGGGTCTTCGTAAGTTGGGGGCCGACTGTACATAGTGTGCTTAAGTAAATGTTTTTCGTGACGTAATAGTTGAAATATATGGAATTGGAAACTTCGGACAATCAGGTACTTCGGACCAGTGTTCCCCCCTATTAGTCCGTTAAACCGAGGCATGAGTGTATATAAATATATAAAATAAATATATAAATGTACAGGTATCAATATGTAATTATCATGTTCACAGGGACATGCAGAGCAGACACTGATTATAAGCCTGTAATCACGGATATGTAGGATGTGTTTATTTAACTTAACTAAAAGGTATCTCCTGTGCGAGATTTGTGTTCTCTCTCTCTCTCTCACACTCACACACATACACACACACACACACACACGCACACCATCAGGGTGCACAAACTTCTGGCCTTTGTGTGTTTCAGATCTGTCACAGCAGGACCGGTGAGATCAACCCAGTTAAGGTGAGTAACCTGGTGAAACTCTACGTGCAGCGGTACAAGTATTTCAGGAAGCACGGCCGCAAAATGGATGACGAGGACAAAGAAGAGCGAGACTCTGCCTCCGTGCATGGCTCCACATGATTGGATGTCAGGACTGTTTTACTCTCATGGACCCCTGGCGAGAATTTGCGGTTTTCCGCCAACATGCTCTGTGCCGTTTGATGTAAAGTCCTCAACGCCACCTCTACATCATGCCACGCCCTTTTCTTTTGTGTTTGGTGAATGTGGGATTAGAGACAAGTGTACACTGCAGAGGTGGAGATAAAGAACTCCATTTTTAACTCTTTGAGGTTGATTACACTCTCGGACACTACATGGATGCGTGTTCTCTCTCTCACGCTTGCTCTCTCTCTGAAGTGAAGTGAAGAATATAAAAATATAAACCTGGAATAATTTCAGACTCCTCGCATTCACTGGTCAGAACTAGATGAGTGCATGTTTTTTTTTTAATGTGTTTATTTTTAAATCGCGGTCCTTTACATGTGTGATGGTCATCATGGATGTGGAGAAAACAGACTGCTAATTGGCAGCGTTTCCTCATCTCGGACTTGTAGACGTGCATGTGTTCTAGACTTTATTTGTACTTCAGAAGGGCAAAGTGTTCAATCAGAGTGATCAAAGTGATTGGAGCTTCATGATTCACTGTTTCTCTCTCATGAACTGAGATTCAGGACAAAAGGATCAACAGACGATAAACTTTATATGTATATATATTTTTAAAAAATATATGAAAGGGTCAAACTTGCTGTAGTCGCCGATCAAGTGGTGAGGAATATTACTGTCTGAGATCCATCATGATGCGTGTATATCTTTACCGGAAATATATCAATAAAATTCAGCACAAACTCTTAAAGCCCCTGGAACCTGAAGCAGGATGAGACGGTTGTGTTGTCCTACAGTGTGTATCAGACCACAGCAACTGTAGATAATGTTAAATCTGAACCTTTTAGTCGAGTTTTTGTTTTACAGTAAATGTTTATTCTGCATAAATGAGTGAGGCTGAGATGAGGCGGTTTGGGTGGAATGTGATGAACTCTAAAATAAATTATTAAACCTTTAATTAAAGGGAAATGATGACTGTTTCTGGTCAACTAATGAAATAGTTTTTTTTTTTATTAAAAAATACAAAATAATTATTGCAGTTTATCATTATTATCAGGGGCAGTGGTGGTCTAGTAGTATAAGGCACTCAATCGCTGATCCTAAGGTTGAGGGTTCGACTCCCACTCTCCACAAGGTTGCCCCCCCCTCCCCAAAAAGTGCGGCTAACTGGCTTATCAAAGGCGGGCCATGTCTTTTACTGTCTATGGTGAAAGGCATGTAAAAGAACCATTGCTGACTTTCATAAACAGGAGGCTGCAAAGCCATCAGCATTGTTTCTGTCCCTTGCTAAAGGGTTGTGTCAGAAAGGGCGTCTGACGTAAAAACCTATGCCAAATCAGATGTGCGAATCAGATGATTCACTGTGGCGACCCCTGAAAAAGGGAAAAAAATGAAAGGAAATCTCATCTCATTAATCGTGATATTATTAGCATTATTAACATTATATATTATCAAACCCTCAGGTCCTGGCAAGCACAAAATGACCATCAAACTTCCGGAAGTAATACCGGTAATTATATTTTGTGTTCTTTGTGGGCAAAGCTGGAGCCATATCAAGAAATCTGGCAATTTTTTCTATCCATAACTCCTCCTGAACCCTTCATGTGAATTCAACCAACTTTGCACTGTTGCCATCATATAAGCCGTATATTTAGCTTTATAAAATATTATATAAGGTGACTCAAAAAAACGGGAATTTTTGAATTGCATATTGCTAAACATGAGCAAGTGGCAACACTGCGAGACCGTGACCATGAACAAGTAAATACTTCGCCATGAAAGGTTAGTCATTTATTCTTAAATGGCATGTTTTAAGTTTTCTTCCATCACTCTTGGCTTTATAGTATTGTTAAAAAGTTCCCATTTTTTTGGGTCACCCTGTATTTTCCATAAATGTTCAGATAAAATAAGTGGTGATGTGTGATGATTCTCTCTGCCACGTGGTAGAGCTGAGTACTCGACAGAGGCTTGTGAGGAGCAGCGAGTAAGTTGGCCATAATGCTCATGTTGGCTGCTCAGATTCTCGGGTTCATTTGAAAAGCACTTTCTAGTTCACTCTAAACACTAAAAGCAACAACTGATTTTTATTTAAGAATAAAACCTTTTTTTTTTTAAACCAAACACTAGTTTATCAGCTTTTTGTGATGTTCAGAAAGACTTCAAAGTGGAATCTTCTCACTTCTCTTTAAAAGGTAAGGGAAAGTAAAGTTTTTACACCCAAGCCATAGTGGCTCATCAACCCGGTGCTTATTCCCAGTTTCCATAGCATGAAGCGACTAAGAGTTCATCTCCTCCTGGAGATATATATATATATATATATATATATATATATTCATTCCCAGTACCCATTTATACTGCTAGGTAGACGGAGGCACACTTGTAGTTAAGACCTTGCCCAGGGGTCTCAGCCCAGTGGGGTCTAACTGGGATTCAAACATGCAGCCTCCTGATCATGCATGGTAGCATCCTTCCACTACACCACCAGCCCCCCTCTCTCTAAAAGGGCTTTATTTGAAACCCTGTGCAATCTCTCTCTCTCTCTCTCTCTCTCACACACACACACAAATAAAAATAAAAACTTCAAAATTCATTAAACAGGTGACAAAATATTCTGTAATCAGGATTAAAAAATAAAATTGAATTATGAAAACCATCAACAATAATAATAAGAAAAGATGTCAGAGGATATTTATTACATAAACATTCAACATGATGGAGTTTAAAATTTTACAGGTTTTAATTGTCCAGCTGTAGCAATGATATTGATGAAGCAGTGTCTGAGTCTTTAAAGTGTTTTAAAATGGCAAGAATTTTCTCTAAACTCTCAGGTCCACTCTCAGGTTCTGATCCAGTTGGAGTTGTACCCTGAAGTTCCTGCTCTGGTTACGTCATTCATACATCAGTCATACATCACGACTGCGATGCTCTTGATTCTTCACAAATCCTCAGAACTGGTGGAGATCATGGTAGTGTTTGAGACTGTGAACCTGTAAAATGTTATTTTGAGGAAATTGGTCTTTTTTCTTTCATGAGGAAGTGAACATGATGATGCACTTTGTTTACTTGACGGCAGTGAAACGCTAGGAAAAAAACCCTGAATGCGTGAGAAATACAGAAGTACCAGTGGAAATGATCACTGCTGTTTAATGTTCATGTAACTGGTGATCGAAAGCACAGGATGAACTCTGCACTGTAGAGACCTATACTTTCTGTTCAGGTTCTGTCAAATGTTAGTAAACTAATCTAAAGGTTCTTCAGAATCTTTCTTTGGCTTGGCTTGGCGAACAAAGATTTATAGAGGGGGGCTGTCCACATAAACTGCAGGCATGCTGGTGGCTGACAAGGCCGATGTGGGACAGACAAATCCGGCCGCAGTGGCTGCAGTTCAAAGTCTGGTCTAGTATATCGGTTGATGCTTCTTGGTTCTTCCTCCTGCAGAGTTTGTCCTTCATGTTGGCCCTGCGAAAGTCCTCAAAATCGGAGATGACCTGATGCATGATGTAGTGCCAGGCCTGTCAGTCAGCAACAACTGTCGACCACTGGCGGCAGTCAATTTTATAGGCTCTGAGAGACTTCTTGAGGGAGTTCTTGTCGAGTTTCTTTGGCACCCCTCTGTCACGGTGGCCAGTGGAAAGTTCGCCATACAGAGCTATTTTGGGTAGGCGATGGTCCACTATTCTGGAGATATGCCCTCCCCAGTGCAGCTGCAACTTGAGCAGCATGGCCTCGATGCTGGTGATTTCCACCTGTACAAGAACCTCAACCATATTAACATATGTAATACGTAACATATTCGCTCCAGTGGATATTGAGGATAGTACGGAGTTGGTGGAAGTACTCAAGCAGTCGAAGGTGGTGATGGTAGGTTACCTACAAGTCAGAGCTGTACAGCAGGGTGGTGAGTACTATGCCTCTGTATACACTGACTTTGGTGCCTTTCTTCAGATGTTTATTTCCCCAGACACGCTTGCAGAGTCTGCCGAAGGAATTGTTTGCCTTGGCCAGTCTGCTGTCAACTTCCCTATCGATCTTGGCATCTGGTGTGATGGTACGACCTAGATAAGTGAACTGGTGAACCGTCTTCAACTCAATCTCGCCAATAAAGATGTGAAGGGAGTACTGTTCATCTCGGAGAGCAGGCTGGTGGAGGACCCCTCTTTTCTTCAAGCTGACCTCGAGTCCAAAGAGCTGAGCACCCTCTGCTAAGCAGGATGTTAAGCACGACAGGGCTCTTTCGCTGTAAGCAATGAGGGCTGCGTCATCAGCGAAGAGGAACTCACGAAACAGCTGCTCAAGAGTCTTTGAGTGAGCCTGTAGTCTCCTGCGGTTGAACAGATTGCTGTCGAGACATTAACGGATGTACACAGCATTTTTATCGTCAAGGTCTTCAAAAGGCCTGTTTAAGCATTGTGCTGAAAAAGATGCTGAACAAGGTCAGTGCCAGGACACAACCCTGTTTCACATCGTTGACAATGGGAAAGGGTTCAGAAAAGTCGTGATACTGCCTAACTTGGCTGCGCTGGTCTTCATGCAGCTGAATGACCATACTGAGGAACTTTGGGGGACAGCCAAGGCACTCCATGATCTTCCACAATCCTTTCCTGCTTACTGTGTCAAACACTTTGGACAGGTCCACAAACATGACATACAGTCCTTTTGTTCTGCTCCCGACACTTCTCTTGGAGCTGCCTGAGAATGAACACCGTGTCTGTGGTGCCTCTGTTGGCTCTGAAGTCGCACTGGGTTTCTGGGAATTTATCTTCAACAATGGTAGGTACTAATCTGTTTAGGAGCACTCGAGCAAGGATTTTTTACTGTGATGGAGAGCAGGGTTATCCCCGGGTAGTTGGAACAGTCTGACTTTTCTCCCTTTTTTTATACAAGGTAATTATGACTGCATCACAGAGGTCGCTCGGAAGTTTGCCCTGTTCCCAGCAACAGACAAGGAATTCATGGAGCTTGCTACGTAACTCTGGTCCGTTCTCTTTCCAGATCTCTGATGTAATATCATCAACTCCCGCTGCTTTGCAATTTTTCAGCTGCTCTATGACTTTAGTGAGTTCTTCCATGCAGGCTAGATTATCTAGTTCCATTTTGACTGGTTGCTGAGGAATGTGTATAATTGCTGAGTCCTGGACAACTCTGTCAGCGCTGAAGAGAGCCTGGAAGTGCACAGACCAACGGCTCAGGATGGAAGCCCTGTTTGTAAAGAGTGCTTGGCCAGCTGAACTGCGCAAGGGACTCTGAAACCCAGTGGGTAGAGCCATACACAGCTCCGATGGCTTCATAAAAGCCTCTATAGTCACCGGCATCTTTACATTGCTGAGTTCTCTCTGCGAGGTTTGTCCACCACTTGTTCTGGATCTCATGAAGCTTGCGCTGGAGATTGCTGCAGATGTGACAGAAGACAGCTTTCTTCTCAGGACAAGACAGTTGAGCTAGGTGGGCCTGGTGGGCTTGTCTCTTCCTTGCAAGAAGTTCCTGGATCTCCTGGTTGTTTTCATCAAACCAGTCTTTGTTCATCCTTGTGGTGAACCCCAGAACTGCTTCAGATGTCTGCAGGATGGCAGTCTTCAGTTGACTCCAGAGCGTTTCAGGAGAGGGGTCTTCTAGACAGTTGTTGACAAGCTTTGACTGCAAGCTTGCTTGAAAGTTGGCTTTTCTTTCAGTCAAGTGAAGCTTGCTGAGCTTGAATGTTTTCTTTGTTGGACCCCCCCCCCCCCCCTCCTTGGTTTGGGTTTGAAGTGCAACCTGAGTTTGTAGGGCACTAGGTGATGGTCAGTGAGACATTCTGTGCTGGGCATCACTCTGGTGTGTAGAACGTCATTGAGGTCTCACTGGCACACTAGAATGTAATCTATAAGATACCAGTGTTTTGATCGAGGATGCATCCAAGTTGTTTTGAGACTATCCTTTTGCTGAAAGGTGGTATTGTTGATGACAAATTGCTGCTTAGTGCAAAACTCCAGCAGAAGATATCTGTTGTCATTGCTGTTACCAACGCCGTGTCTGCCAAGTACTCCTTTCCAGGTATCACCATCCCGGCCCATTCTGGCATTGAAGTCACCAAGGATTATCACCTTGTCGTCTATAGGTGCTTTGTAGGTGATTGTGGAGTTCCAAGTAGAACGTGCCTTTTTATGCAGGCTCAGCTTGAGTTGGCACGTATACGCTGAAAAACCTGGCATACTGCTTGTTCTCCAAAGGGAGGTGCATGGACATGATGCGGTCAGAGTGACCGCTTGGCAGGTTTTCCAGCTTGGAAGTGATGTAGGTTCTGACCATGAACCCAGCACCCGAGAGACGCCTTTCTGTTACAGGTTTCCCTGACCAGAAGAGGGTGTATCCAGCACACATGCTCATGGAGGCTGCCTTCTTCTGGTAGGCAAACTTCGCTAAGGGCAGCAGTGTCAACATTTAGCCTGGACAGTTCATGCGCTATCAAAGTGGAGCAACGTTCAGGGCGATTACTGTCAGCTGCATTGAGCATGATTTTGATGTTCCAGCATGTGAGTTTGAAGGTTTTTGCACCCTTAAAGGTGGGTGTGTACCTTCCTTGCTTTGAAATTGTTTGACCACTTGAGAAGATGCCCATTGACCATGGCAAACCAACTGGTGAATGAGAGATGAGCTCTGTTTAGGCCATCTTTTCTAGGCCCCTCTTTGTGTGGAGCAAGCAGTGCTGTCCCTAAAGAGGGGATGTTGTTATTTTAAATTCATTGTGATGCCACCAACACATTCTCACAGTCTAAATACTTATGGACCTGGCTGAATTATCCTGTTGCGTTATCTAAATATGAAAGTGAGTGGAGGATACCTGAAAAGATTTTTTTCTTTCTGAACCTAGAGAAGGACTTGGAACCTGTGCGACCAGTCATACAGGTGCGAGTCAAACAAAACGCCTACGCCAACCTGAAAAAACCACCGACGAGGCGGTGCACCTGATGGAGAATTATACACAATATTACAATTAAAGTGTATAAAGGATTCCCATGTTCTATAGTGTGTGTGTGTGTGTGTGGGGGGGGGGGGGGTATATACTCTGTATGTATAGTATAATAGCTACACTGCAGACTGGATGTGTACAGATTGTGCAGGTGGTTTCTTTAGGTGAACTCATAGAAGGCTCCTCTCTCTCTCTCTCTCTCTCTCTCTCTCTCTCTTTAACTCCTCCCTCTTTATTTTTCTTTCTCAATCTCTCTCTTTCTCTCTCTCTCTCTCTATCTCCTCTGGCCTCTCATATTTTTAGAGCAGCACGCTTTTGATTTCAGGATGGGTGAATGTTTTTAAACTGTACATGACTATTAAAAGCTTTAGTCTTGTTTTTATTTGATTTAAAGTTCACAAATATTAAATTATTTAAATTATTTTGAGTAAATATAAATTGAATTCCAACAGAATAAAATTTCTGAACCTGAATTAATTATTCTATTTCATATCCTGTTACTTCGACACTGTTCACTTCAGTGTAATGGGGATAATCACCTGTCTGTCCTGTCGGTACAACACCTGTAGTGGGCGTGGCCGAACTGTGTAAGTGTTTACCTGTGCCGGCGGGAATAGCAGGGGGCGTGCGCGCGCGGGTGGGGCGCTGGGTTCGTGCGTGTAACGTCGACCGAGAGGGCAAAAGCATTTCGAAGCAGATAACGTGACGTGTTTATGGACTCTGGGGACACGCCGGAGACAGGAAGCTCGTTTCCTCAGCTCACCGGGAGTGGGTATTAAAGCGCGTGCGCGCCGGGACCGAACCGAACCTATCGGAGGCGGGAAGGAGGAAAGAGGCATGAGTTTCACGGAGCAGGAGAACGAGCTGCTCAGGGACGGCTCCAGGAGAGGAGAGAAAGATCAGGTTGGTGTGGATTTCTCACGATTCGCCCAGGCGGGGCTCGTTCGTTCTTTCTGTGAGCGCGCGCACGCGGGAGCCCTCCCGTGGCACGCAGGTTTTCCCCGGGGTGGCTGAGCGGTGTTTTCCCCTCATGCACTAACCGAAATTCAGACTCTCTCCAGTTGCTTGTGTTTTGGGGAGAATCAGTGATGGACAGCAGTGCAGGTCTTTTTATTGTGGTGCTGAGTTTACAGCCGGTGGGAAAAAGTGACACGTGAACTTAATGTAGGGACAGAGGTCAGAGAAAGCCCTTTTAAACTAGAACTCTGGTGATGTTTACATTTTTAAAATGTATTTATTTATACACATAGCCAGACTCGGAGTTTAAAAAAAGCCTGTGTGTGTGTGTGCGCGTGTTTCAAACCCTTTCTCAACATCTCAGTCGCTGCAGAATGAGCCAGCCAGACTGTAACCCTGCATGGAAAACAAACCCATCACCACTTTTAACTTTCAGAAACAGACATCTGTGATGGACACCATGGCCTGCTGCAGACACAGGAAGAAGGGAATGCAGTGAAGCTTCTCTCTGGAGGATCCTGGACTCAGACTTTTATAATAAGATCATGAGTCTGTATGTGGAGATCAATAATTCCCCCTGAATCAGACTTTTCTCATGTTACTGCAGTGGGATCTGAAACAAGGTGTATTTATATCTGCTTGTTCTCTTCACTCCTGGCTTGGATTTGGTCACTTTCTCCTCCAACTGGAAGGGGCGGAATGATGTGCAGGTTGTATCTCGAAATAGCTCTGCTGTAAGAGGAGGGATATGGAAGATAATTAAGCTCAACACTCTGATAGCCATGCATTTTGGAAATTATTTCAATGTTCTATTGAATTGCCAATATACTACACGGTGATGGAAAGGTGAACACGGCCACCTCCAGGGTTCTGGGGGTTCTGGGTCTCCAGGTCCTAAGTTCAAGTATGTTCTCACTGGGCTTATGTGGGTTTCCTCAGAGTACTCTGGTCTTCTCCCAA
>CM045738.1:5572500-5615000 GCA_024760905.1 Plotosus lineatus | reverse complement strand
ACTGAGGCATCAGTCTGTACATGGCAACAATCGACGTGACGGCTTCATCAGTACAAGACTGGAGTTGAGGGCAAAAATGGCAGTTTTTGAAACTTCCATATGTGACAGTCATATCGACTCATCTGAATGTGAGGGGTTTTTTCAGACAATATATGTAACACCGTGCCAAACTACCTAAAATATGTTTTTGGTAATATAGAAGCAGATTGGATCACTATGTCCGAATTAAACATTTTCAGTAAAAAAAATGCCCAAATATGGTCATTTTCATCACTCTTGGTGGGAGCATAAGATCGCAAGATGAACTTAAAATCTTTGAGATGACACCTCTCCACATCTTTTTATTTTAGTTCCAAGTAAAAATAAACACATTTTTCACAATTTTCACTCCACCCTAGTGATTATATGAACCCTGACCATCACATCAGTGTGAGTTTCATTCCTCCATGCTTGTGCTTAAATATCCTCCACACAACGAGGAAGGGAAGGGTTCCCGCCGTTACACACTGAGGGGATCTGTGCACATGTGGCGTAGTTCCCTGTAACGGTTAGGTTTTATGAGCATGTTCAAATAACTGAACCACCCTCAGTGCATTGTGTAAGTACAGTATTCAACTCTAAATTCAGATGGTGATTGTTTGCCTCTGGGTGTAAGAGATCTCGGGTTTAAGGCTGGAACAGGAAATTAAAGCGTTGGGCGCATCTCTGCTGCTGGAGGGTGAATATTACAGAAGATGGTTCTCTCCTGAGGCCAAATTCCTGCAGAAACACACCATGTATCTTCTGTGTTTAATAAAGTGATAATCTCCTGCAGGGAATCTGTGACTGGTTTTCTCATGAGTCAGGGCGTGGTCTGAGAAACAGAATAAACTCCAAGATGTGATGTATTGGTCAGTGGGTCGATACTTTTATAAAAACGGCCCAAAATAATCTTACAGTTAAGACCAATAGTTTATAATTAATATGAACAATAATCTGATCTTGTGCCACACAGTGTAATGCGTGAGCAATGAGCTTCGGTTGTGAAGCAACATAACATGTTAGGATTAGTATGTTGTGTGAGCAGAAGACTGGATTAACCTCTGATCGTTCCAAGGTTGTTTGATTCTGTTGGGGCCGTATCTACGCCATGCAGCAGCCACAAGAAAGAGCTTGAGAGAAACCGTCAAATCACGTGCTTGCACACGCAGCACATTCCTGAAGCCGGAGAACCAGGATGACATGTGAACAATAGTTTATTACATCACACATGGGAGCTTAAAGTAAACAAACAAACAAAAACATTCTCGGCTATTGTTTACATTTTTAATTAATTTGAGAGTTAATATATGTTTACAGGGTGAATAATGTCTCACATCTGGAGATCACATCCAGTGTGATTGCTCCAGTCTGGTGTTCTAAATTATTTGTCAGCGTCCTGGCGGAGCAGTCTGAGCAGCGAGATCCAGACATCCCTCTCCACAGCCAATTCTGCCAGCACCTTCTTGAACACCAAGGTGTTCCCAGACCAGCCGAGAGTCAAAGTCCCTCCAGCCCTTTGTGGCACGAGTTTGACACCCCTGCTCTAGCGTGTTCTGGGTCGGACCTGAGGTCTTCTCTCTGTCGGACATGGCTGAAATGCTACACCAGGGAGGTGTTCCCCAAACTGTGATTAAAAGCAAAAAATAAAACCCCGAGTATGTGTGTTCTGTTCCTCCAGTTTGATCTCCTCACAACCTTCATTTCAATAAATATTCTTTATTTATTTTTGTTTTTTTTTTAAGTTTATACTGAGTTGAAAGTGCAGTTCTCGTCTGTCCTGAAGGTGTGTGAATGTTTTTTGCATATGTTTTAAACATGTTGATTAGCGCAGCTTCACGTCCCTCTGAACCCACCATTACTATGGGAACTACCATACTGTAGATAAACTTGTCATTTTAAGTTGGACTGCTGTCTGAGCTGCTGCTTTACAAATGTAATGAACACCTTTTGGACCAATCAGGATCCAGAAACTGTGATTAGCGCAGTGTACATTAGTCAGGACCTTCACAGGGCACTGGGAATCCAGACCTGCAGGTTATGTCGGCGTGAGAATTCTTTGAACTCATGATGTTTTAAACTCTTTTGTTTCAGGGTTGGATCCCAAAGGTGATCAAGAAGAGAGTGTGTACGACTTTCGTGGAAGATTCTCTCAGGTACGACATGCTGCTGCTCGCCCTGCGCCTCTCACCTGACAGAGCTGTACTACGACCAGAGGACGGAATGCGAATGAAACATGATCTCACCTGTAGACACTATAGAGAACATGTGCAACGCTGTGAAACCTGTTTCAAATTCCACTCTTATAAATCTCCAACAGCTCAACTGAGATTATCTAAAAATACTGAAATTCCACCCAGACCTCTCTCTCTCTCTCTCTCTCCTTCTCTCTCACTCTTGCTCTCTACAGTGATGGACAGTGTCAGTGTGGTGTTGCTCTAGCTCAGCACAGTTCTGTAGCAACAGGAGATTATTTCAGCTCTGCGATTGTGACTCAGTGGGACTCGTCCAAACACACATCTGAGTCTCCAACTGACGCTTTCGGGGAACTCAAGTTCGCCGGCATTGCTCGCAGGCATAGTTATGTATGTACACACATCCAGTCACGGGGACACACAACAGGAAAGAAAAACAAAGAGACAGACTGTCAGAGAGAGCGTGAGATGGAGGAAGGATGGTATTGGGGGGGTTAAAGACAAACACTAGAGCAGCACTAATTGGACCTTTTTTGTGTTTTGTCATCATCAGTTCCTGCGTCTGTCATGTGACACTTCCTCACAACTCGTCTACACCATCCTGACGAAGTACTGGGGTCTGAAACCTCCCAACCTGGTGGTGTCGGTGGTGGGGGGCGATGGGCAGGAGAAAGTTAGGAGCTGGGTACGAGAGGTGGTGAGACAGGGTCTGGTCCGAGCCGCACAGAGCACAGGTGAACTTCGACCCCTTCATCATTATTATATTGAACTTGATGTCACTATGCTGCCTGTTCAGATTTCTCACAGTTTCTGTCTTTGTGTCCAGCACCTCTCTGTGTTTCCGTGTCTCTGTCTGTGCATCCACTTCTTTGTTTTTTCGTGTGTGTGTGTGTGTGTGTGTGTGTGTGTGTGTTGTCTTTACTGTGTGGAGTGTATCTAAGGTCTGTTTTTTGTTCTCGTGATGAGGAATGTAAATACTGATGGTATCATGGCAGCTTGTCTGATGTGTTCATCATGCCCACCCAGTCCACATCTTGTCTGCCTGCTTCCTGTCTCTTGCTGTCTCTCCCTTAGTTTGTTCTCTCTGTACATATAAAACAGGAGTGTGTGACCATCAGAATCCCTGTGCAACACAATCCACTGGTGCCGGCACATTCATCATCACTCCAAAATAATAATAATAATAATAATAATAATAATGAGTCCTGGAGAGTAATTGAGCAGAAGGTGGCCATCTCTGGGTGGTGATTTTGTCTTTTTTTTTTTTTTTTTTTTTTTAAATCCAAACCAAACATTAGCTATTATCAACATGTTTGTGTTTAAGGTGCCTGGATTGTAACGAGTGGGTTGAGTGAGGGCGTGGGCCGCTGTGTTGGTGAGGCAGTGAGGGATCATGGAACTGCTGCTTCGTGCCAATCCAAAGTGGTAGCTCTGGGTGTGGCCCCCTGGGGACTAGTGCAAAACCGCCATCAACTTGTCAACACCGAGGTACAACAGTGTTTGGCTGTGATGTGTTTAACATGTGTGTATTCATAAGAACAGATAGAGATCTCAACATGACCCGTTTAAAAGCACATGTGTACACATACACTTCCCGCTGTGCCAAACTAACTGGCTTGTGTCCTGCTGGTTCCTCCTCCAGGGCAGCTTCCCTGCCAGATATTATGTTCAGAACACATCACATGACTCGTGTTACTTGGACAGTAACTATCAGGCATTCCTCCTGGTGGATGATGGGAGTGTTGGCCGCAGAGGAGGAGAGACGAGCTTCATAACCAACCTGATGCGTTTCATCTCCCGCCAGCGCACCGGGATCTGGGGTGAGCGGAACTAACCAGAGTTTCAGAACCTGTTTGGGGAAATGGAAAAGAGCTGGGACTTGATTCACACCTGATGCCTTTGTATTTTAGAAATGACCTAATACATGACTCTATTGCTCAGTGAATCACCCGTGGCTGTTCTCCAGGTCACGGACATGTCTCTGAAAACTATATTTTGCAGAATTACGTAGCGATTTGTAGTACGATGTACAGATGATCTTATCTCTCACGGCAGGTATGAGACCCAGTTCATTGTCTCCACTGATCAATATATTTATATTTCTGAATCTAAAACCTGTCTAGTCACTGCAAAACTACACCTTAAACTACACCATCCTCGTTCAAATAAAATGGTGAGTTTCGTAGAGACGCTTTAACCTAGTGGCATCACGAGGAGGCTGGAGCCTTTCAGAGTCCACTCTGGGTAAAGGTGGGATATAACTCTGAACGACTCACCAGACGATCACAGACCCAACAGTCACACCTAGGGGCAATTTGGAACAGCCAATTGGCCTAATGTGCATGTCTTTTGGGTGGGAGCTGGAGTACCTGAAGGAAACCCACATAAGTACAGGGGAACATGCAAACTCCACTGAAGATGGAACTCAAACCTACGACCATATGAAAGTGAGCCAGAAGTCCTTACTACTACACCACCGGGCTGGAGTTAAACTTCTTCACCGGGATTTCTTCTCTGGTTCAATAATCTGTTTCTATTTCTCTGCTGTTTGTTCATTTTCTCTACAAATTCAGGCTTCTGGTTAAAAAAAAAAATCCAGTTTAATAAATAGAATTTTTTTCCAACCTGCAGAGAACCAAAGAACTCTTTCACTCTTTTGATTCTCTTCTGTTCATCATCAGCTAAATAATAAGGAACGTCCTGTAAATTTTCATTAAAATATAAAACAAAGATGAGGTCAGAAAGGGAAAAAGCATGAAGAGGAGGAGCGGACCGCTTCGAGATCATAACGTACACATGGTGCGAGTGTATAAGTATCGATACTACTCAGTAAAAGATGAGTTAACCCTTACACACTGCAGAGGTTCTGATGGTGCCCTGTATGTCTGTGTTGTTTATGGAACGTTCCGGATCTCTTCTGAACTCTGTGACGCTGCTCTTTTTGTCTTATGCAGGCAGTGGGAACATCGAGATCCCTGTGCTGTGTATGCTGATTTCTGGAAATCTGTCTGTACTGAAGGTATGCCAAGTGTTAATTACTATTGTCAGTATCCCTGCTTGAAGTGAGCTGTGGAACTGTGAGCTATGGTGAAGGAAAGCGATGATGTTTCCCTCATTTTAGAAATGATATTAGAAATTCAGGACATTATTAAAACAAATTTTAACAACTTTGTGAATTATCAACTGTTTAAATGAAACAAACATGCACATCTCAAAATGCCAAAGCCTCATAAGGGTGTGCACCTCTGTTGGTTAGTGGCAGTATATTGTGTAGCTCCACTCATCCATTTAAAAAAAAAAAAAAAAAAAAAGTCATGTACAGTGGTACCTCGGCACTCGAACGCTTTAGAGGTCGAACAAATTGGAATTCGACCAAAAAATCTGGGATTTTTATGTCCCAGAAGTCGACCAAAATCCGGTGGTCGAATGCTAAAAAAGCGCGAGAAAAAATGAGAGGGCAGGGAAATGCATGCTTTCGGGAAATCCCGAAGTTGTTGATATGTATCACCCTGGTAAAGCTAGTGCTGTTCTGCGGCAGTCCGGAAGTTGTTGATACTATGTGTCGCTGTGAACACCTTTTAAGGATGAGGTCATGAGCCACTTCCATAAGGTTTTGAAAAGGAGGCAGAAACAAGCCACATTAGAAATGTTCTTCAAGAAAAGAAAGGGACATCCTGAATGGGGATGTCAGATGGGGGTCCTCCTCCTCGCTCCCTCGCCAACATTTACATATGCCAACTGTTCACCACCACAAAGGTTAAAATTCTTATCTTTATTATTCTTATGCTTCAACTGTATTGTGGTTTTTATTTTAGTGTGTTATGGTCCGGGTCAAGAGACTCTGGTTTTGGCGGCTTTAACTCTCTTTCTTTCTATGCATGCCGGTGCTGGAGAGAAGTGTTGCTGTCACACATGGGTGGAGCGCTAAACATGCACCTGATTCTACTCAGCAATCACCAGGCTATAAAGACGAGCAGCGCACTCCTCCCGGTGCTAAAAGATTGTCCCTCTTCCCTGTGATCTCTCTGGCTCTCAGCTCTGTGCTCGACCAGTTCCAATAGTTTATTATTTCCGTGTTTCTCCGCATCTGACAGTGACTACAATTTCCCTGAACTCTAGTGCCTTCCCTGTGAACAATAAAGCTCATCCGTTTTCATCACACTCTGTATCCTGCATTTTTGGGTCCGGCTGAATGTTCCTGGCGTCATAGAGCTAGAGCAGTGGTTCTTAACCTTGTTGGCGGTACTGAACCCCAATAGTTTCATATGCTTATTCACCGAACCATTCTTTAGTGAAAAATGTTTTTTTTTTTTTTTTTTTTTTTTCCAAATTCAAGACATTGGTACATGTTTTTACTGGGGAACCAAAATGAACCGTGCATTAACATCACTGTGTTCAAAGAACAATACAATGCATGAACTCCACCCATCACAACTACTTACATTTTTATGTGCGGTGCGCATCTGAGTGCGTGCGTCTGTATGTGTGTATATTTGTTTTATTTACATCTTATGCATTATTTTTGAATGTTTAATTGTTATTATAAGCATTTATAGTATTGAATATGTATTTATTGATATTATATGTACATATATGTCAGTCAGCACAGGGTTGATCCTACTTTGCAAATCATGCAGATAGGACGCCGACTAACATCACGTTCTGTTATATATGTGAATCCATGTTGTACATATTCGTCCGACCACTTTCTTTTTTACTCAACATGGTATGGATTAAAACATGAAGAAAGAAATCACACGACGTACCATCACAACAGTCACAATTCGACTACTGAGTGCACCAAATTTCCTGCAGCACAGATTGGCCAAGCAATGTAGCGTGATCACCTGCAGCCAGTGATGGCCAAGTGGGGCATGTCGTCATGAATGTGAGTCAGGTGTGTGTCTTGACTTCTGCCGAACCCCTAGGGTTTGATCGAACCCAGCACCACTTGGCTAGAGGATTCTGTGATGCCAGGAACATTCAGACAGACCACAGGAGACGGAGTGTGATGGAAACGGATGCACTTTATTGTTCACAGGGAAGGCACTAGAGCACGGGGAAATTGTTGTCACTGTTAGAGATGTGGAGAAATGAAAATCATAAACTAAGGGTCGAGCACAGAGCTGAGAGCCAGACAGATCAAGGGGAAGACGGACAATCTTCTAGTACAGTGAGGAATGCTCTGCTTGTCTTTATAGCCTGTGATTTAAGTGTTTAGCGCTCCACCAGTGTGTGACAGCCACGCCCTCTCCAGCGCCTGCATAGACACAGAGAGAGAGAGAGAGAGAGACGGACGCCAAAACCAGAGTCTCTCACAACACGGACCATCTTCCCATGAAAAGCGGATTCGGAATTTGACCAAATCCAAATTCAACCAGCCGTCTGGAACGAATTATGGTCGAGTACCTAGGTACCACTGTACTGTATATGCCTTTGTCTTTACATCAATACTATAGTGTGTGTTTTGAACAATACAGTATTCTTGATGCTGATCTCTACACCTGTGGCACGGTGGTGTAGCGGGTAGTATGTTCACCTCACTGAAAGAACGTCTTCATTTCAAGTCCATGTACATGCCAGGGATCCCTGATAGCTGCTATTGAGCAGATTTCTGCTATTTTTACTCACCTATTTAGTGGAATTCCTCTTTTATTTAAAAAAAAAAAAATGCATTCAGTACAGTGTAAGACTATTTACTAATGCAGAGTAAATGTTGTGACATTTTGGATTAGTGTTGTACTATTAACATACTAACTTGTAGCAGGTATGCTTACTAGTTAAACAGAAATATTTGTTGTGATAAATTATGTCATGTTATGTGATCATTCTACAAATTAGTTCATGATTATTTCATAATGATGTTACACATGAATGACGAGCCGGACTATGCTCCTTGAATTCTGTGTGTTTATCTACACTGAAATAACCTTTTAGTGTTTATGGATGTTACAAACCAATGATTAATTTGTTTGTATGATTTTTTTTTTTTTTTTTTTTTTTTTTTTAACATGACATGCTTTACCCCTGTACCCTGCAAGGCGCCTGCAGCCCCCTTGACCCCCAGCTGAATACTTAATTTCCTCTATTTTTTCGAAACCTCACTGGCATCCATGGCATGCATGGGTTTCTTCTGTTTATGCCAGTTTCCTTTCGCAGTCCAAAGACGAGACCACATTAGGCTAATTGACTGTTCAAAATTGCCCCTAGGAGTGATGTGGGTGTAAGTCCCAATTTCCAAAAATAAGCATAGATTTCCCCTTATCCCTAAGCAGCTCAGAAAGAGAATGAATGTTTGATATAATTGAAAATATAATTTCCCTTCTGCTGGTCTGTTTTAGACTCATCTGTTTCTTTTTATGGTTCATCCATATTTTCTGTGTCACAGAGGATGGATGTGTCTCTGAAGAAGTCAATGCCCTGGCTGGTGTTGAAACGCTCGGGTCCTGCTGCGGACATGATCGCAGAGTTGCTGAGTGATCTGAGCCGGACAGGGTCCCCTGTGGACGGGGATGATGGTGACAGCTTCAACTCCGAGCTCAGAGACCGGGTGCAAGAGATCATGAAGAAATATTTTCCCTCGGAGGAAATGCTGGAGGAGCAGGTGGACCAGGTGAAGGAGAGTCATTATTTCAAATTCAGTACTTCAAATCTATATCATCAATCAAGAACTTCTTCATAATCAAGCTCTCTTTCTCCGTGCCCATCACCCTGCAGGCTCTGAGTATTTACCAGAATAGAGCTCTCATCACAGTCTTCTATGGACAACATGACAGTCCTGATGATTTTGACACGGTTATCCTGAGGGCTCTAGTGCGAGGTGAGATCAGAACCACAGTTTTCTTGGTGTGCTGAGCAGTCACTGAGTCCTCTGAGTAGTGCACAGTCATTTCCTGTGTGTGTGTGTGTGTGTGTGTGTGCGTGCGCAGCCAGTAAGCAGATGAGCAGTAACTCCAGTGAGTACACAGAAGAGCTGAAGTTGGCGGTGGCCTGGAACCGAGTGGACATTGCCAAGAGTGAACTGTTCAATGGCATCATCCAGTGGAAGGTGAGAGGAAGTGCAGGCGCCTTTACTTCCACTCTGTACAATAGGATAGAACTGTAGCATTGGTTTCCTGCTCTAAATATTAACATGATTTAATGATGAACTCTCATCACCCTCCATTGTAATGAATGTGGCTGCTTAGGGTGACGTTCACATGATGGGGATGTTGTGGGTTTAAAGCCCAGTTAACTCCCAGCATGGTAGGATCCTCCATCCACCCAGTAGTATAAATGATTTAAACTCCTAGTCACCAGCAACAGAAACCAGGAGCTCCAGCACTGATGAGCATCAACAGATGTTACCTTCAACATAACAATTGAACAGAACAGTATAAAATAAACCTCTCTCTGTTGCAGTATACTGATCTGGAGGAACTGATGACGGACGCTCTGGTGAATGATAAACCTCAGTTTATTCGTCTCTTCACTGAGAACGGTCTGAACATTCTCGAGTATATGACATATGCACGTCTGGAGAATTTGTACCAGTCTGTCTCAGCCGGCACACTTGTCTACACACTGCTGCAGACATGGTTGATGGAGAGACGCGACCTGATTTCCTCTCAGACCTGTTCATTCGACAATGAAAACTGCAAGAGTCCAAAGAGTCCTATCACGGGACCATCGAGGGACCGTGGGTTCAGTCTCTTTGAGGTCAGAGGCCACTCGGCAAAGAACAGCTCAGAATTTCACAATTGCGGCATTGCTTTGTGTCAAGTGTGTGTGTGTGTGTGTGTGTATGTGTGTGTGGGGTCCAGGTATCATGTTTATTAGGGAAACTTTTCGGAGGAACGTGTCGCCAGTTTTATCATCACCTTTTCGGCTTGGAGTCTGGTGTAAGCTGGAGCAGAGCTGCGAGGGTATGCAGACTTAAAAATAGTAGAATATATAAATGTACATTATTTTCAAAGATGAACACCACCAGAACCTTCACAACTACCACAGCTCACGGTTATGTAACATCATTCAACAGTGCAGTGTTGTCTATGACAAGACTTCTAGGAATTCACGAAATTTTCTCAAAAGGGTTACAATGTACGGTACATTAGTGTTACCATGACGACCATCTCTTACCTCAGATACATTGGTTATCTCAAAATTATAGAGAATCACACAGTGATCAAAGGTGTTGTTTTAGTGACCTCACAAATGGCTCCACCCACAGCAGTTTTATACACTGAAGTAGACATGAATTGAACCGAGAGGAGGAGCGAATCGCTTAAACTCTCTCTCTCTCTCTTTCTCTCTCAATATCCCCTCTCCCCAGCATGTAAATAAGGTTCTGCAAGGTGATTGTACATATCGTCATCAGCAGGTGGCGTCCTCTTGGTCCTCTCTTTTCATTTGGGCCGTTCTGCAGAACCGCAGTGAGATGGCTATTCTGTTCTGGGAAATGGTAAACAATCCTTCATCTTTATGTTTATTAGCCTCCCTCTATCATGTATGTTTTAGCTCTCTCTCGATATCTAGCCTCCTGTGTGTGTGTGTGTTTCTCGATCTCTAGCCTCCTGTGTGTGTGTCTCGATCTCTAGCGCCCCCCCCGTGTGTGTGTGTGTGTGTGTGTGTGTGTGTGTGTCTCGATCTCTAGCGCCCCCCCCCCCATGTGTGTGTGTGCCCCGTTCTCCAGACCCCCCCCCGTGTGTTTCTCGATTTCTAGCCCCCCCCGTGTGTGTCTCTCTCGATCTCCAGACCCCGTGGGGTGTGTGTGTCTCTCTTGATTTCCAGCCCCCCGTATGTGTGTGTGTGTGTCTCTCTCGATCTGGAACCCCCCATGTGTGTGTGTGTGTGTGTGTGTGTGTGTCTCTCTCGATCTGGAACCCCCCATGTGTGTGTGTGTGTGTCTCTCTCGATCTGGAACCCCCCCCGTGTGTGTGTGTGTGGTGTGTCTCTCTCGATCTCTAGCCCCCCATCTGTGTCTCTTGATCTTTAGCCCCCCTGTGTGTGTGTCTCTCTCTCTCTCTCTCGATCTCTAGCCGCCCAATGCGTGTCTGTGTCTCTTTCGATCTCTAGCCCCCCGGTGTGTGTCTGTGTCTCTTTTGATCTCTAGCTCCTGTGGTGTGTCTGTGTCTCTCTCGAACTCTAGCCCCCCGGTGTGTGTCTGTGTCTCTCTCGATATCTAGCCCTCCCATGTGTGTGTGTGTGTGTGTCTCTTTTGATCTCTAGAACCCTGTGTGTGTCTCTCTCTCTCGATTTCGAGCCGCCCAATGTGTGTGTGTCTCTCTCGATCTTTAGCCGTCCCGTGTGTGTGTGTCTCTCTCTCGATCTTTAGCCGTCCCGTGTGTGTGTGTCTCTCTCGATCTTTAGCCGTCCCGTGTGTGTGTGTCTCTCTCGATCTTTAGCCGTCCCGTGTGTGTGTGTCTCTCTCGATCTTTAGCTGTCCCGTGTGTATGTGTGTGTGTGTGTCTCTCTCGATCTCCTGCTGTCCCGTGTGTGTGTGTGTCTCTTTTGATCTCTAGCCCCCTGTGTGTGTGTCTCTCTCTCTCGATCTTTAGCCGTCCCGTGTGTGTGTGTGTGTGTGTCTCTCTCGATCTTTAGCCGTCCGTGTGTGTGTGTGTCTCTCTCGATCTTTAGCCATCCCGTGTGTGTCTCTCTCGATCTCTAGCTCCTGTGGTGTGTCTGTGTCTCTCTCGAACTCTAGCCCCCCGGTGTGTGTCTGTGTCTCTCTCGATATCTAGCCCCCCCATGTGTGTGTGTCTCTTTTGATCTCTAGCCCCCTGTGTGTGTCTCTCTCTCTCGATTTCGAGCCGCCCAATGTGTGTGTGTGTGTCTCTCTCGATCTTTAGCCGTCCCGTGTGTGTGTGTCTCTCTCGATCTTTAGCCGTCCCGTGTGTGTGTGTCTCTCTCGATCTTTAGCCGTCCCGTGTGTGTGTGTCTCTCTCGATCTTTAGCCGTCCCGTGTGTGTGTGTCTCTCTCGATCTTTAGCCGTCCCGTGTGTGTGTGTCTCTCTCGATCTTTAGCCGTCCCGTGTGTGTGTGTCTCTCTCGATCTTTAGCCGTCCCGTGTGTGTGTGTCTCTCTCGATCTTTAGCCGTCCCGTGTGTGTCTCTCTCGATCTTTAGCCGTCCCGTGTGTGTGTCTCTCTCGATCTTTAGCCGTCCCGTGTGTGTCTCTCTCTCGATCTTTAGCCGTCCCGTGTGTGTGTCTCTCTCGATCTTTAGCCGTCCCGTGTGTGTCTCTCTCTCGATCTTTAGTCAGTCCTGTGTGTGTGTCTCTCTCGATCTTTAGCCGTCCCGTGTGTGTCTCTCTCGATCTTTAGCCGTCCCGTGTGTGTGTCTCTCTCGATCTTTAGCCGTCCCGTGTGTGTCTCTCTCTCGATCTTTAGCCGTCCCGTGTGTGTGTCTCTCTCTCGATCTTTAGCCGTCCCGTGTGTGTCTCTCTCTCTCGATCTCTAGCCCCCTGTGTGTGTCTCTCTCTCTCTCGATCTCCTGCTGTCCCGTGTGTGTGTGTGTCTCTCTCTCTCGATCTTTAGCCGTCCTGTGTGTGTGTCTCTCTCTCTCTCGATCTTTAGCCGTCCCGTGTGTGTGTGTCTCTCTCTCTCTCGATCTTTAGCCGTCCCGTGTGTGTGTCTCTCTCTCTCTCGATCTTTAGCCGTCCCGTGTGTGTGTCTCTCTCTCTCTCGATCTTTAGCCGTCCCGTGTGTGTGTGTCTCTCTCGATCTTTAGCCGTGTCGTGTGTGTGTGTGTCTCTCTCGATCTTTAGCCGTCCCGTGTGTGTGTGTGTCTCTCTCGATCTTTAGCCGTCCCGTGTGTGTGTGTCTCTCTCGATCTTTAGCCGTCCCGTGTGTGTGTCTCTCTCGATCTTTAGCCGTCCCGTGTGTGTGTCTCTCTCGATGTTTAGCCGTCGTGTGTGTGTGTGTGTGTCTCTCTCGATCTTTAGCCGTCCCGTGTGTGTGTGTCTCTCTCTCGATCTCCAGCCGTCCCGTGTGTGTGTCTCTCTCTCTCGATCTTTAGCCGTCCCGTGTGTGTGTCTCTCGATCTTTAGCCGTCCCGTGTGTGTGTGTCTCTCTCGATCTTTAGCCGTCCCGTGTGTGTGTGTCTCTCGATCTTTAGCCGTCCCGTGTGTGTGTGTGTGTGTCTCTCTCGATCTTTAGCCGTCCCGTGTGTGTGTCTCTCTCTCGATCTTTAGCCGTCCCGTGTGTGTCTCTCTCTCTCGATCTTTAGCCGTCCCGTGTGTGTCTCTCTCTCTCGATCTCCTGCCGTCCCGTGTGTGTGTGTCTCTCTCTCTCGATCTCCTGCCGTCCCGTGTGTGTGTGTCTCTCTCTCTCTCGATCTCCTGCCGTCCCGTGTGTGTGTGTCTCTCTCTCTCGATCTCCTGCCGTCCCGTGTGTGTGTGTCTCTCTCTCTCGATCTCCTGCCGTCCCGTGTGTGTGTGCCCCTCTCCCTCGATCTTTTCCCGCCCCGTGTGTGTGTGTCTCTCTCTCTCGATCTCCTGCCGTCCCGTGTGTGTGTGTCTCTCTCTCTCGATCTTTAGCCGTCCCGTGTGTGTGTGTCTCTCTCTCTCGATCTTTAGCCGTCCCGTGTGTGTGTCTCTCTCGATCTTTAGCCGTCCCGTGTGTGTGTGTGTCTCTCTCTCGATCTCCTGCCGTCCCGTGTGTGTGTGTGTCTCTCTCTCTCGATCTCCTGCCGTCCCGTGCGCGTGTCTCTCTCTGTCCCCCGTGCACGTGTCGCTCTCTGTCCCCCGTGCGCGTGTGTCGCTCTCTGTCCCCCGTGCGCGTGTGTCGCTCTCTGTCCCCCGTGCGCGTGTGTCGCTCTCTGTCCCCCGCGGCGCTGCGGTGTCGCCTCTCTGTCCCCGTCTTGGCGTGTGTCGCTCTCTGTCCTCCGTGCGCGTGTGTCGCTCTCTGTCCCCCGTGCGCGTGTGTCGCTCTCTGTCCCCCGTGCGCGTGTGTCGCTCTCTGTCCCCCGTGCGCGTGTGTCTGTCAATCTCTATCCCCTGTGTGTGTGTGTGTGTGTGTGTGTGTGTCTTGATCTCTATCCTCCGTGTGTGTGTCGATCTCTGTCCACCATATGTCTGTGTGTCGATCTCTATTCCCTGTGCGAGTGTGTGTCTCGATGTCTGTCCCCCGTGCGCGCGTGTGTGTCGATCTCTATCCCCCCTGTGTGTTCGTTGTGTGTGTGTCTTGATCTTCATCCCCCATGTGTGTGTGTGTGTGTTTGTGTCGCAATCTCTATCTCCCGTGTGTGTGTCTCGATATCTTTCCCCCATGTGTGTGTGTGTCTTGATCTCTATCCCCCCTATGTGCGTGTCTTGATCTCTATCCTCCGTGTGTGTGTGTCGATCTCTGTCCACCATATGTCTGTGTGTCGATCTCTATTCCCTGTGCGAGTGTGTGTCTCGATGTCTGTCCCCCATGCGCGCGTGTGTGTCGATCTCTATCCCCCGTGTGTGTGTGTTTGTGTCGCAATCTCTATCTCCCGTGTGTGTGTGTGTCTCGATATCTTTCCCCCATGTGTGTGTGTCTTGATCTCTATCCACCCTGTGTGCGTGTCTTGATCTCTATCCCGTGTGTGTGTTGATCTCTGTCCCCCGTGTATGTGTGTCTCAATCTGTATCCCCCGTGTATGTGGGAATGTATCTCAATCTCTGTCCCCCGTGCGTGCGTCTCCATCTCTATCCCCCATGCGTGTGTGTCGCGATCTCTGTCTCCTGTGCGTGTGTTTCTGACTTGATCTCTATCCCTGTGCATGTGTGTCTGTCTTAATCTCTATCCCCCGTGTATGTGTGTCTCTCTTGATCTCTATCCCCCCTGTGTGTGTGTGTGTGTGTGTGTGTCTCAATCTATCTCCCGTGTGTGTGTCTCGACCTCTGTCCCCCATGCATGTGTGTCTGTCTTGATCTCTATCCCCGTGCGTGTGTGTCTGTCCCAATCTCTATCCCCTCCGTGTGTGTGTCTTGATCTCTATCCCCCGTGTGTATGTGTTTCTTGATCTCTATCCCCCGTGGGTGTGTGTGTCTTCATCTCTATCCCCGTGTATGTGTGTTTTTCTCGATCTCTATTTGCCCCCTTTGCGTTTGTGTCTCGATCTCTTTCCCGTGTGTGTGTGTCTGTCCCAATCTCTATCCCCTCCGTGTGTGTGTCTTGATCTCTATCTCCCGTGTGTATGTGTTTCTTGATCTCTATCCCCGTGTATGTGTGTTTTTCTCGATCTCTATCCCCTTTGCGTTTGTGTCTCGATCTCTTTTCCGTGTGTGTGTGTCGATCTCTATCCTCCGCGTGTGTGTTTCTGTCTCGACTTCTGTCTCCCACGCGTGTGTGTCTGTCTCGATCTCTATCCCCCTGTGTGTGTGTGTGTGTCTTGATCTCTATCCCCGTTCGTGTGTGTTTTTCTTGATCTCTATCCCCGTGTGTGTGTGTGTCTTGATCTCTATCCCCGTGTGTGTGTGTCTTGATCTCTATCCCCGTTCGTGTGTGTGTTTTTCTTGATCTCTATCCCCGTATGTGTGTCTTGATCTCTATCCCCGTTTGTGTGTGTGTGTTTTTCTTGATCTCTATCCCCCGTGCGTGCGCGTGTGTGTGTCTTGTGTCTCGAGCTCTATCCTCGTGCGTGTGTCTCGATTTCTATCCCCATGCATGTGTGTGTGTCTAAATGTTTATCCCCGTGTGCATCTCGATCTCTTTTCCCCATGCGCGTGTTTTCTTGTGTCTCTCAATCTCTATCCCCGTGCATGTGTGTATGTGTGTGTCTCAATCTCCAGTCCCCTTTTGTTGTGTGTCTCGATCTCCATTCCGTGTGTGTGTGTCTCGATCTTTATCCCGTGCGTGTGTATTTTTGTGTCTCAATTCTTGTCCTTTGTGCTTGTCTGCGTTTCGAACTTTGTACCCTGTGTGCGCGCGCGTGTGTGTGTGTCTCAATCTCTATCCCCCCTGCGCGTGGGTGTGTGTCTCAATCTTTGTCCCCCATGCATGTGTGTGTGTCTCGATCTCGATCCCTCGTGGGTGTGTGTTTCTCGATCTCTTCCCCTGTGTGTGTGTGTGTAGATGTGTCTCGATCTCTATCCTCCGTGTGTGTGTGTGTCTTGATCTCTCTCTCCAGTGCGCGAGTGTGTCTCGATCTCTATCCCCTGTGCGTCTGTGTGTGTCTCGATCTCTATCCCCCATGCGCGTGTGTGTGTCAATCTCTGTCCCCCGTGCGTGTGTGTGTCGATCTCTATTCCTGTGCGTGTGTGTGTCTTGATCTCTATCCCCATGTCTCTATCTCGACCTCTGTGCCCCATGCGTGTGTGTCTGTCTCGATCTTTATCCCCCGTGCATGTGTGCGTCTCAATCTCTATCTCCCGTGTGTGTGTGTCTCGATCTCTATCCCCCGTGTATGTGTGAATGTGTCTCCATCTCTATCCCCCCATGCGTGTGTGTCTCGACCTCTGTCTCCTGTGCGTGTGTTTCTGTCTTGATCTCTATCCCTGTGCGTGTGTGTCTGTCTTAATCTCTATCCCCATGCGTGTGTGTGTGTGTCTCAATCTCTATCTCCCGTGTGTGTGTGTGTGTCTCTGTCTCGACCTCTGTCCCCCATGCATGTGTGTCTGTCTTGATCTCTATCCCCGTGCTTGTGTGTCTGTCCCAATCTCTATCCCCTCCGTGTGTATGTGTTTCTTGATCTCTATCCCCCATGGGTGTGTGTGTCTTCATCTCTATCCCAGTGTGTGTGTTTTTCTCAATCTCTATCCCCTTTGCGTTTGTGTCTCGATCTCTTTCCCGTGTGTGTGTGTCGATCTCTTTCCCGTGTGTGTGTGTCGATCTCTATCCCCCGTGTGTGTGTTTCGGTCTCGACTTCTGTCTCCCGCGCGTGTGTTTCTGTCTCGATCTCTATCCCCCTGTGTGTGTGTGTGTGTGTGTGTGTGTCTCGATCTCTATGCCCGTTCGTGTGTATGTTTTTCTTGATCTCTATCCCCCGTGTGTGTGTCTTGATCTCTATCCCCGTTCGTGTGTGTGTTTTTCTTGATCTCTATCCCCCGTGCGTGCGTGTGTGTGTGTGTCTCGATCTCTATCCCCGTGCGTGTGTCTCGATTTCTATCCCCATGCATGTGTGTGTGTCTCAATCTTTATCACCGTGTGCATCTCGATCTCTTTTCCCCATGCGTGTGTGTGTGTGTGTCTCTCAATCTCTATCCCCGTGTGTGTGTCTCGATCTCCAGCCCCCTTTTGTTGTGTGTCTCGATCTCCATTCCGTGTGTGTGTGTCTCGATCTCCATTCCGTGTGTGTGTGTTTTTGTGTCTCAATTCTTGTCCTTTGTGCTTGTCTGCGTTTCGAACTCTGTACCCTGTGTGCGCGCGCGTGTGTGTGTGTGTCTCGATCTCTATCTCCCCTGCGTGTGTGTGTGTGTCTCAATCTTTGTCCCCCATGCATGTGTGTGTGTCTCGATCCCTCGTGGGTGTGTGTTTCTCGATCTCTTCCCCTGTGTGTGTGTGTGTGTGTGTGTGTGTGTGGGTGTGTCTCGATCTCTATCCTCCGTGTGTGTGTGTCTTGATCTCTCTCTCCAGTGCGCGAGTGTGTCTCGATCTCTATCCCTCATTTGTGTGTGTGTGTGTGTGTGTGTCGATCTCTGTCCCCCGTGCGTGTGTGTGTGTGTGTGTCGATCTCTGTCCCCCGTGTGTGTGTCTCGATCTCTATCCCCCATGCACGTGTGTGTGTGTGTGTGTGTCGATCTCTGTCCCCCGTGTGTGTGTGTCGATCTCTATTCCTGTGCGTGTGTGTGTGTCTCGATCTCTATCCCCATGTCTCTGTCTCGACCTCTGTCCCCCATGCGTGTGAGTCTGTCTCGATCTCTATCCCCATGCGTGTGTGTCTGTCTCGATCTCTATCCCCCGTGCATGTATGTGTGTGTGTGTGTGTGTGTCTCGATCTCCATCCCGTGTGTGTCGGTCTCAATCTCTATCCCCATGCGTGTGTGTATTTCTCGATCTCTGTCCCCCTTCTGTTTGTGTGTGTCTCGATCTCTTTCCCTTGTGTGTGTGTGTGTGTGTGTGTCGAGCTCTATCCCCCGTGTGTGTGTGTGTGTGTCTGTCTGTCTGTCTCGACCTCTGTCTCCCGTGCGTGTGTGTCTGTCTCGATTTCTAATTCCGTGTGTGTGTCTGTGTGTCTCGATCTTTATCCCCCGTGCGTGTGTGTGTGTCTCGATCCCTATCTCCCGTGTGTGTGTGTGCATCTCGATCTCTTTCCCCATGTCTCTTTCTCGACCTCTGTCCCCATGCATGTGTCTGTCTTGCTCTCTTTCCTCGTGCTTGTGTGTCTGTCTCGATCTCTATCCCCTCCGTGTGCATGTGTCTCGATCTCTATCCCTGTGCATGTGTATGTGTCTAGATCTTTATCCCCGTGTGTGTCTCGATCTCTTTTCCCCATGCGTGTGTGTGTGTCTCTCAATCTCTATCCCCGTGCACATGTGTGTGTCTCGATCTCCATTCTGTGTGTGTGTGCGTGTGTCTCGATCTCTATCCCATGCGTGTGTTTTTGTGTCTCAATTCTTGTCCTTTGTGCTTGTCTGCGTTTCGAACTCTGTACCCTGTGTGCGTGTGAATGTGTCGATCTCTATCTCCTGCGTGCTTGTGTCTCAATCTCTATCCCCCCCCTGCGTGTGTGCATGTCTCGATCTTTGTCCCACATGCATGTGTGTGGTTCTCGATTTCGATCCCTCGTGGGTTTGTGTTTCTCGATCTCTTCCCCTGTGTGTGTGTGTGTGTGTGTGTGTGTAGGTGTGTCTCGATCTCTATCCTCTGTGTGGGTGTGTGTGTGTCTTGATCTCTCTCTCCAGTGCGTGTGTGTGTCTCAATTGCTATCCTTCATCCGTGTGTGTGTGTCTCAATCTCTCTCCCCTGTGCGTCTGTGTGTGTCTCGATCTCTATCCCCCGTTGGTGTGTGTGCCTCAATCTCTATCCTTCGTGTGTGTGTCTTTGTGTGTCTCGATCTCTGTCCCCCGTGCGTGTGTATGTCTCGATCTCTATCCCTGTGCATGTGTATGTGTCTCGATCTTTATCCCCGTGTGTGTCTCGATCTCTTTTCCCCATGAGTGTGTGTGTGTCTCTCAATCTCTATCCCCGTGCACATGTGTGTGTCTCGATCTCCATTCTGTGTGTGTGTGCGTGTGTCTCGATCTCTATCCCATGCGTGTGTTTTTGTGTCTCAATTCTTGTCCTTTGTGCTTGTCTGCGTTTCGAACTCTGTACCCTGTGTGCGTGTGAATGTGTCGATCTCTATCTCCTGCGTGCTTGTGTCTCAATCTCTATCCCCCCCCTGCGTGTGTGCATGTCTCGATCTTTGTCCCACATGCATGTGTGTGGTTCTCGATTTCGATCCCTCGTGGGTTTGTGTTTCTCGATCTCTTCCCCTGTGTGTGTTTGTGTGTGTGTAGGTGTGTCTCGATCTCTATCCTCTGTGTGGCTGTGTGTGTGTGTGTCTTGATCTCTCTCTCCAGTGCGTGTGTGTGTCTCGATCGCTATCCTTCATCCGTGTGTGTGTGTCTCGATCTCTATCCCCTGTTGGTGTGTGTGCCTCAATCTCTATCCTTCGTGTGTGTGTCTTTGTGTGTCTCGATCTCTGTCCCCTGTGCGTGTGTATGTTTCGATCTCTATCCCCCGTGTGTGTGTGTGTGTCGATCTCCATCCCTGTGCGTGTGTCTTGATCTCTATCCCCATGTCTCTGTCTCGACCTCTGTCCCCCATGCGTGTGTCTGTCTCAATCTTTATCCCCCGTGCGTGTGTGTGTGTCTCGATCCCTATCTCCCGTGTGTGTGTGCATCTCGATCTCTTTCCCCATGTCTCTTTCTCGACCTCTGTCCCCATGCATGTGTCTGTCTTGATCTCTATCCTCGTGCTTGTGTGTCTGTCTCGATCTCTATCCCCTCCGTGTGCATGTGTCTCGATCTCTATCCCCGTGTGTGTGTGTGTGTGTGTCTGTTTTTCTCAATCTGTATCCCCCTTGCCTTTGTGTGTGTGTCGTTCTTTATCCTCGTGTGTGTGTTGATCTCTATCCCCCGTGTGTGTGTGTGTCTGTCTCGACCTCTGTCCCTCGTGCGTCTGTGTCTGTCTTGATCTCTATCCCCGTGCGTGTATGTCTCTCTCGATCTCTATCCCCTCCGTGTGTGTATGTGTCTCGATCTCTACCCCCAGTGCATGTATGTGTGTGTGTGTCTCGATCTCCCTCGCGTGTGTGTGTCTCGATCTCCCTCGCGTGTGTGTGTCTCGATCTCCCTCGCGTGTGTGTGTCTCGATCTCCCTCGCGTGTGTGTGTGTCTCGATCTCCCTCGCGTGTGTGTGTGTCTCGATCTCCCTCGCGTGTGTGTGTGTCTCGATCTCCCTCGCGTGTGTGTGTGTCTCGATCTCCCTCGCGTGTGTGTGTGTCTCGATCTCCCTCGCGTGTGTGTGTGTCTCGATCTCCCTCGCGTGTGTGTGTCTCGATCTCCCTCGCGTGTGTGTGTCTCGATCTCCCTCGCGTGTGTGTGTCTCGATCTCCCTCGCGTGTGTGTGTCTCGATCTCCCTCGCGTGTGTGTGTCTCGATCTCCCTCGCGTGTGTGTGTCTCGATCTCCCTCAAGGTGTGTGTGTCTCGATCTCCCTCGCGTGTGTGTGTCTCGATCTCCCTCGCGTGTGTGTGTCTCGATCTCCCTCGCGTGTGTGTGTCTCGATCTCCCTCGCGTGTGTGTGTCTCGATCTCCCTCGCGTGTGTGTGTCTCGATCTCCATCCCGTGCGTGTCTGTCTCGATCTCCATCCCGTGCGTGTCTGTCTCGATCTCCATCCCGTGCGTGTCTGTCTCGATCTCCATCCCGTGCGTGTCTGTCTCGATCTCCATCCCGTGCGTGTCTGTCTCGATCTCCATCCCGTGCGTGTCTGTCTCGATCTCCATCCCGTGCGTGTCTGTCTCGATCTCCATCCCGTGCGTGTCTGTCTCGATCTCCATCCCGTGCGTGTCTGTCTCGATCTCCATCCCGTGCGTGTCTGTCTCGATCTCTATCCCCCGTGCGTGTCTGTCTCGATCTCTATCCCCCTTGTGTGTGTGTCTCGATCTCTATCCCCCTTGTGTGTGTGTCTCGATCTCTATCCCCCTTGTGTGTGTGTCTCGATCTCTATCCCCCTTGTGTGTGTGTGTGTGTCTGTCTTGATCTCTATCCCCTCCGTGTATGTATGTGTCTCGATCTCTATCCCCCGTGCATGTATATATGTGTGTGTGTGTGTGTGTCTCAATCTCTATCCCCGTGTGTGTGTGTGTGTGTCTCAATCTTTATACCCCCCCGTGTGTGTGTGTCTGTTTTTCTCAATCTGTATCCCCCTTGCGTCTGTGTCTGTCTGTCTTGATCTCTATCCCTATGTCTCTGTCTCGACCTCTGTCCCCCATGCGTGTGAGTCTGTCTCGATCTCTATCCCCATGCGTGTGTGTCTGTCTCGATCTCTATCCCCCGTGCATGTATGTGTGTGTGTGTGTGTCTCGATCTCCATCCCGTGTGTGTCGGTCTCAATCTCTATCCCCATGCGTGTGTGTATTTCTCGATCTCTGTCCCCCTTCTGTTTGTGTGTGTCTCGATCTCTTACCCTTGTGTGTGTGTGTGTGTGTGTGTGTGTGTGTGTGTCGAGCTCTATCCCCCGTGTGTGTGTGTGTGTGTCTGTCTGTCTGTCTCGACCTCTGTCTCCCGTGCGTGTGTGTCTGTCTCGATTTCTAATTCCGTGTGTGTGTCTGTGTGTCTCGATCTCTATCCCCCGTGTGTGTGTGTGTGTCTGTCTGTCTCGACCTGTCTCCCGTGCGTGTGTGTCTGTCTCGATTTCTATCCCCGTGCGTGTGTGTCTGTCTCAATCTTTATACCCCCCGTGTGTGTGTGTGTGTCTGTTTTTCTCAATCTGTATCCCCCTTGCGTCTGTGTCTGTCTGTCTTGATCTCTATCCCTATGTCTTTGTCTCGACCTCTGTCCCCCATGCGTGTGAGTCTGTCTCGATCTCTATCCCCATGCGTGTGTGTCTGTCTCGATCTCTATCCCCCGTGCATGTATGTGTGTGTGTGTGTGTGTGTGTGTGTCTCGATCTCCATCCCGTGTGTGTCGGTCTCAATCTCTATCCCCATGCGTGTGTGTATTTCTCGATCTCTGTCCCCCTTCTGTTTGTGTGTGTCTCGATCTCTTTCCCTTGTGTGTGTGTGTGTGTGTGTGTGTCGAGCTCTATCCCCCGTGTGTGTGTGTGTCTGTCTGTCTGTCTCGACCTCTGTCTCCCGTGCGTGTGTGTCTGTCTCGATTTCTAATTTCGTGTGTGTGTCTGTGTGTCTCGATCTCTATCCCCCGTGTGTGTGTGTGTGTGTGTCTGTCTGTCTCGACCTGTCTCCCGTGCGTGTGTGTCTGTCTCGATTTCTATCCCCGTGCGTGTGTGTCTGTCTCAATCTTTATACCCCCCGTGTGTGTGTGTGTCTGTTTTTCTCAATCTGTATCCCCCTTGCGTCTGTGTCTGTCTGTCTTGATCTCTATCCCTATGTCTCTGTCTCGACCTCTGTCCCCCATGCGTGTGAGTCTGTCTCGATCTCTATCCCCATGCGTTTGTGTCTGTCTCGATCTCTATCCTCCATGCATGTGTGTGTGTCTCGATCTCTATCCCCCGTGCATGTATGTGTGTGTGTCTCGATCTCCATCCCGTGTGTGTCGGTCTCAATCTCTATCCCCATGCGTGTGTGTATTTCTCGATCTCTGTCCCCCTTCTGTTTGTGTGTGTCTCGATCTCTTTCCCGTGTGTGTGTGTGTGTGTGTGTGTGTGTGTGTGTCGAGCTCTATCCCCCGTGTGTGTGTGTGTGTGTGGCTCGATCTCTTTCCCCCGTGTGTGTGTGTCTCGATCTCTATCCCCCTTGTGTGTGTGTCTCGATCTCTATCCCCCTTGTGTGTGTGTCTCGATCTCTATCCCCCTTGTGTGTGTGTCTCGATCTCTATCCCCCTTGTGTGTGTGTGTGTGTGTCTGTCTTGATCTCTATCCCCTCCGTGTATGTATGTGTCTCGATCTCTATCCCCCGTGCATGTATATATGTGTGTGTGTGTGTGTCTCAATCTCTATCCCCGTGTGTGTGTGTGTGTGTCTCAATCTTTATACCCCCCCATGTGTGTGTGTCTGTTTTTCTCAATCTGTATCCCCCTTGCGTCTGTGTCTGTCTGTCTTGATCTCTATCCCTATGTCTCTGTCTCGACCTCTGTCCCCCATGCGTGTGAGTCTGTCTCGATCTCTATCCCCATGCGTGTGTGTCTGTCTCGATCTCTATCCCCCGTGCATGTATGTGTGTGTGTGTGTGTGTGTCTCGATCTCCATCCCGTGTGTGTCGGTCTCAATCTCTATCCCCATGCGTGTGTGTATTTCTCGATCTCTGTCCCCCTTCTGTTTGTGTGTGTCTCGATCTCTTTCCCTTGTGTGTGTGTGTGTGTGTGTGTGTGTCGAGCTCTATCCCCCGTGTGTGTGTGTGTGTGTGTGTGTCTGTCTGTCTGTCTCGACCTCTGTCTCCCGTGCGTGTGTGTCTGTCTCGATTTCTAATTCCGTGTGTGTGTCTGTGCGTCTCGATCTCTATCCCCCGTGTGTGTGTGTGTGTGTCTGTCTGTCTCGACCTGTCTCCCGTGCGTGTGTGTCTGTCTCGATTTCTATCCCCGTGCGTGTGTGTCTGTCTCAATCTTTATACCCCCCGTGTGTGTGTGTGTGTCTGTTTTTCTCAATCTGTATCCCCCTTGCGTCTGTGTCTGTCTGTCTTGATCTCTATCCCTATGTCTTTGTCTCGACCTCTGTCCCCCATGCGTGTGAGTCTGTCTCGATCTCTATCCCCATGCGTGTGTGTCTGTCTCGATCTCTATCCCCGTGCATGTATGTGTGTGTGTGTGTGTGTGTGTGTGTCTCGATCTCCATCCCGTGTGTGTCGGTCTCAATCTCTATCCCCATGCGTGTGTGTATTTCTCGATCTCTGTCCCCCTTCTGTTTGTGTGTGTCTCGATCTCTTTCCCTTGTGTGTGTGTGTGTGTGTGTGTGTGTGTGTGTGTGTGTCGAGCTCTATCCCCCGTGTGTGTGTGTGTCTGTCTGTCTGTCTCGACCTCTGTCTCCCGTGCGTGTGTGTCTGTCTCGATTTCTAATTTCGTGTGTGTGTCTGTGTGTCTCGATCTCTATCCCCCGTGTGTGTGTGTGTGTGTCTGTCTGTCTCGACCTGTCTCCCGTGCGTGTGTGTCTGTCTCGATTTCTATCCCCGTGCGTGTGTGTCTGTCTCAATCTTTATACCCCCCGTGTGTGTGTGTGTCTGTTTTTCTCAATCTGTATCCCCCTTGCGTCTGTGTCTGTCTGTCTTGATCTCTATCCCTATGTCTCTGTCTCGACCTCTGTCCCCCATGCGTGTGAGTCTGTCTCGATCTCTATCCCCATGCGTGTGTGTCTGTCTCGATCTCTATCCCCATGCGTGTGTGTCTGTCTCGATCTCTATCCTCCATGCATGTGTGTGTGTCTCGATCTCTATCCCCCGTGCATGTATGTGTGTGTGTCTCGATCTCCATCCCGTGTGTGTCGGTCTCAATCTCTATCCCCATGCGTGTGTGTATTTCTCGATCTCTGTCCCCCTTCTGTTTGTGTGTGTCTCGATCTCTTTCCCGTGTGTGTGTGTGTGTGTGTGTGTGTGTGTGGAGCTCTATCCCCCGTGTGTGTGTGTGTGTGTCTCGATCTCTTTCCCCCGTGTGTGTGTGTGTGTGTGTGTGTCTGTCTGTCTGTCTCGACCTCTGTCTCCCGTGCGTGTATGTCTGTCTCGATTTCTAATTCCGTGTGTGTGTCTCGATCTCTATCCCCGTTCGTGTGTGTGTTTTTCTGGATCTCTATGCCCCATGCGTGTGTGTGTGTGTCTGTCTTGATCTCTATCCCCATGCACGTGTGTGTGTTTCTCGATCTCTATCCCCCGAGCGTGTGTGTGTCGCGATCTCCATCCCCCTTGTGTGTGTCTCGATCTCAATCCTCGTGCATGTTTTTGTGTCTCAATTCTTGTCCCTTGTGCTTGTCTGCGTTTCGAACTCTGTACCCTGTGTGCACGTGTGTGTGTATCTCGATCTCTATCCCCTGCGCGCGTGTGTGTCTCAATCTTTACCCCCCCCCCCCCTCCGCGCGCGTGTGTGTGTCTCGATCTTTGTCCCCCATGCATGTGTGTGTGTCTTCCTCTCGATCCCTCGTGGGTATGTTTCTTGATCTCTTTCCCCTTTGTGTGTGTGTCTCGATTTCTATCCCTTGTGTGTGTGTCTCTCGATCTCTATCCCCCGTCGGTCGTGTGTCTGTGTCTCGATCTCTATACCTCGTCCGTGTATGTGTGTCTCGATCTCTATCCCCCGTCGGTGTGTGTGTCTCGATCTCTATCCCCCATGTGTGTGTGTGTCAATCTCTATCCCCGTGCGTGTGTGTGTCTTGATCTCTATCCCCGTGCTTGTGTCTGCTCGATCTGTATCCCGTGTTCGTGTGTGTGTGTGTCTCGATCTCTATCCCCCATGCGTGTGTATTTTTGTCTCAATTTGTGTCCCTTGTGCTTGTGTCTGCGTTTCGATCTCCATTCCCTGTGTGTGTGTCTCTATCTCCCCTGCGCGTGTGTGTGCCTCAATCTCTGTCCCTCCCTGTGTGTGTGTGTCTCGATCTTTGTCCCACATGCGTGTGTGTGTGTGTGTCTTAATCTCGGTACTTCGTGGGTGTGTGTTTCTCGATCTCTTTCCCCTGTGCGTGTGTGTGTGTGTGTGTGTCTCGATTTCTATCCCCCGTGCGTGTGTGTGTGTGTGTGTGTCTCGATCTCTATCCCCCATGCGTGTGTGTGTCTCGATCTCTATCCCTCGTCCGTGTGTGTCTCGATCTCTATCCCCCGTGCGTGTGTGTCTCTCGATATCTATCCCCTGTGCGTGTGTGTCGATCTCTGTCCTCCGTGCGTGTGTGTGTGTCAATCTCTGTCTCCGTGCATGTGTGTGTGTGTGTGTCAATCTCTGTCCCCGTGCATGTGTGTGTGTGTGTGTGTCAATCTCTGTCCCCGTGCATGTGTGTGTGTGTGTGTGTCAATCTCTGTCCCCGTGCATGTGTGTGTGTGTGTCAATCTCTGTCCCCGTGCATGTGTGTGTGTGTGTCAATCTCTGTCCCCGTGCATGTGTGTGTGTGTGTGTGTCGATCTCTATTCCCTGTGTGTGTGTGTGTCTCGATCTCTATCCCCTTTTGGTGTGTGTGTGTGTGTGTCTCGACCTCTGTCCCCCGTGCGTGTGAGTCTGTCTCGATCTCTGTCCCCCTTCTGTTTGTGTGTGTCTCGATCTCTTTCCCTTGTGTGTGTGTGTTGAGCTCTATCCCCCGTGTGTGTGTCTCGATCTCTTTCCCCCATGTGTGTGTGTGTGTCTGTCTGTCTGTCTCGACCTCTGTCTCCCGTGTGTGTGTGTCTGTCTCGATTTCTAATTCCGTGTGTATGTCTGTGTGTCTCGATCTCTATCCCCGTTCGTGTGTGTGTTTTTCTGGATCTCTATGCCCCGTGCGTGTGTGTGTGTGTGTCTGTCTTGATCTCTATCCCCATGCACGTGTGTGTGTTTCTCGATCTCTATCCCCCGAGCGTGTGTGTGTCTCGATCTCCATCCCCCTTGTGTGTGTCTCGATCTCTATCCTCGTGCGTGTTTTTGTGTCTCAATTCTTGTCCCTTGTGCTTGTCTGCATTTCGAACTCTGTACCCTGTGTGTGTGTGTCTCGATCTCTATCCCCTGCGCGCGTGTGTGTCTCAATCTTTACCCCCCCCCCCTCCACGCGTGTGTGTGTGTCTCGATCTTTGTCCCCCATGCATGTGTGTGTGTCTTCCTCTCGATCCCTCGTGGGTGTGTTTCTCGATCTCTTTCCCCTTTGTGTGTGTGTGTCTCGATTTCTATCCCTTGTGTGTGTGTCTCTCAATGTCTATCATACGTGTGTGTATGTGTGTGTCTCGATCTCTATCCCCCGTCGGTCGTGTGTGTGTCTCGATCTCTATACCTCGTCCGTGTATGTGTGTCTCGATCTCTATCCCCCGTTGGTCGTGTGTGTGTCTCGATCTCTATACCTCGTCCGTGCATGTGTGTCTCGATCTCTATCCCCCGTCGGTGTGTGTCAATCTCTATCCCCGTGCGTGTGTGTGTCTTGATCTCTATCCCCGTGCTTGTGTGTCTGCTCGATCTCTATCCCGTGTGCGTGTGTGTGTGTGTGTGTGTGTGTGTGTGTGTCTCGATCTCTATCCCCCATGCGTGTGTATTTTTGTCTCAATTTGTGTCCCTTGTGCTTGTGTCTGCGTTTCGAGCTCCATTCCCTGTGTGTGTGTCTCTATCTCCCCTGCGCGTATGTGTGCCTCAATCTCTGTCCCTCCCTGTGTGTGTGTGTCTCGATCTTTGTCCCACATGCGTGTGTGTGTGTCTTAATCTCGGTACTTCGTGGGTGTGTGTTTCTCGATCTCTTTCCCCTGTGCGTGTGTGTGTCTCGATTTCTATCCCCCGTGCGTGCGTGCGTGTGTGTGTGTGTGTGTGTGTGTGTCTCGATCTCTATCCCCCGTGCGTGTGTGTCTGTCGATCTCTGTCCTCCGTGCGTGTGTGTGTGTGTGCGTCAATCTCTGTCCCCGTGCGTGTGTGTGTGTCAATCTCTGTCCCCGTGCATGTGTGTGTGTGTGTGTGTGTCGATCTCTATTCCCTGTGCGTGTGTGTGTCTTGATCTCTATCTCCCATGTGTGTGTCTCAATCTCTATCCCCTTTTTGGTGTGTGTGTGTGTGTGTCTCGACCTCTGTCCCCCGTGCGTGTGAGTCTGTCTCGATCTCTATCCTCCATGCATGTGTGTGTGTCTCGATCTCTACCCCCCGTGTGTGTGTTTCTGTGTATCTCGATCTCTATCCCCGTCTGTGTGTGGTTTTTTTTTTTCCTCCATCTCTATTCCCTGTGCGTGTGTATGTGTGTGTCTCGATCTCTATGCCCCATGTGTGTGTGTTTGTGTCTCGATATTTATCCCCGTGTGTGTCTCGATCTCTTTTCCCCATGCGTGTGTGTGTGTGTCTCGATTTCTATCCCCCATGCATGTGTGTGTGTGTGTGTGTGTTTCGATATCCATCCCCCTTGTGTGTGTCTCAATTTCCATCCCCCGTGTGTGTGTGTGTCTCGATCTCTATCCCTCGTGCATGTGTGTTTTTGTGTCTCGATTCTTGTCCCTTGTGCTTGTGTCTGCGTCTCGAACCCTGTACCGTGTGTGTTTGTGTGTGCATCTTGATCTCTGTACCCCGTGTGTGTGTGTGTGTGTGTGCGGCTCGATCTTTATCCCCTGTGTGTGTGTCTCAATCTCTATTCCCATGCGTGTGTGTGTGTGTGTGTGTGTGTGTGTCTGTGTGTGTCTCTATCCCCGTGCGTGCGCGCGCGTGTGTGTCTCAATTTCTATCCCCCGTGTGTGTGTGTGTGTGTCTCGATCTCTATCCACCATGTGTGTGTCTCGATCTCTATCCACCATGTGTGTGTCTCGATCTCTATCCACCATGTGTGTGTCTCGATCTCTATCCACCATGTGTGTGTCTCGATCTCTCTCTCCCGTGCATGTGTGTCTCGATCTCTATCCCTCGTCCGTGCGTGTGTGTGTGTGTCTCGATCTCTATCCCCCGTGCGTGTGTCTCTCTCGATATCTATCCCCTCTGCGTGTGTGTTTGTCGATCTCTGTCCTCCGTGCGTGTGTGTGTGTCAATCTCTGTCCCCGTGCATGTGTGTGTGTGTCGATCTCTATTCCCTGTGCGTGTGTGTGTCTTGATCTCTATCTCCCGTGTGTGTGTCTCAATCTCTATCCCCTTTTGGTGTGTGTGTGTGTGTCTCGACCTCTGTCCCCGTGCGTGCGAGTCTGTCTCGATCTCTATCCCCATGCGTGTGTGTCTGTCTCGATCTCTATCCTCCATGCATGTGTGTGTGTCTCGATCTCTACCCCCCGTGTGTGTGTTTCTGTGTATCACGATCTCTATCCCCGTCCGTGTGTGTTTTTCTCGATCTCTATTCTCCGTGCGTGTGTATGTGTGTGTCTTGATCTTTATCCCCGTGTGTGTATCTCGATCTCTATCCCCCATGCATGTGTGTGTGTGTGTGTTTCGATCTCCATCCCCCTTGTGTGTGTCTCAATCTCCATCCCCCGTGTGTGTGTGTGTGTGTGTGTGTGTGTGTGTGTCTCGATCTCTATCCCCCGTGCGTGTGTGTTTTTGTGTCTCGATTCTTGTCCCTTGTGTTTGTGTCTGCGTCTCGAACTCTGTACCCTGTGTGTGTTTGTGTGTGCATCTTGATCTCTGTACCCCGTGTGTTTGTGTGTGTGTGTGGCTCGATCTTTATCCCCTGTGTGTGTGTATGTGTGTGTGTCTCAATCTCTATCCCCGTGCGTGCGCGCGTGTGTGTGTGTCTCGATCTGTTTTCCCCGTGTGTGTGTCTTGGTCTCTATGCCCCGTGCGTGTGTTTTTGTGTCTCGATTCTTGTCCGCATGCTTGTGTGTGCATCTCGAACTCTGTCCACTATGTGTGTGTGTGTGTGTGTGTGTGTGTGTGTGTCTCGATCTCTGTCCACTATGTGTGTGTGTGTGTGTGTGTGTGTGTGTGTGTGTGTGTGTGTGTCTCGATCTCTGTACCCCGTGCATGTGTGCGTCTCAATTTCTGTACCGTGTGTGTGTGTGTGTGCGCACGCGCGTCTCGATCCCTGTACCTGTGTGTGTGTGTGTGCGCGCGCGCATCTCAATCTATGTACCCTGTGAGTGTGCATCTCGATTTCTGTTCCCCATGTGTGTGTGTGTGTGTGTGTGTGTGTGTATCTTGATCTCTCTTCCCTGTGTGTGTGTGTGTGTCTCTCTCTCTCTCTCTCTGTCTTTCTCTCATTCTCTTTCCCCTGTGTGTATCTGTGTATCTTGCTCTCTCTCTCAGGCTGGCGAGTCAGTGATGAGTGCACTGAGTGCATGTAGGATGCTTCGAGAGATGTCCAAGTTGGAGACTGAGACAGGAACCCAGCAGTCCATGAAGGAGTTGGCACAGAGGTTTGAGAACCTGGCTCTAGGTGAGAACACTAACCAATTCTCTTAGGAGAAGCTCTATCTGCGAGTGGGCATGAATATGTGAAGTCAGACATGGATTGGTTTATAGCTGTAATGTGTAACTTTATGTTCAAACTAAAATCAGGACAATCTCAGGGTCAGTAGAGAAAAATGGGGCTTTTCATGAAAACACAAATCATTTTATTCAAGAAATCTGTGCAGGAGGACTACGTATTAACTGAACCTTTCATGCAGATTTAAATATGAAAATGCAAAGAAATATTTGTCTAAGCACAGTTATATAACGGAGTCCTGTTTGAGTGACTGATTATGATCCTGTAGATATGTTTGGCGCTTGTTACCAGAGCAACGAGACTCGCTCCTTCACACTGCTGATAAGGATGTCTAAGTTTTGGGGTGGAGCTACCTGTTTACAGATGGCCACGGCAGCTAACGCTCGTCTCTTCTTCAGCCATGATGGTGTGCAGGTCAGCAGATCTGAAAAAAACCCTACCTGGTATTTAATGATGCCATCAGGACTCTCCACGAATTGCAATTTAAATAAGGATGACATGCCATCCTTTTTATCTGCCTTGAGTTCTGTTTAATATTGAGGAATGACTTTGTTCCTGTTGTCACTTTATGGCACATTATATCAGCGATAAACTCATTTCCTTCAAGCTAATAGGATGAAAAATAATTGTTGATTAATCATGTGATCAAGAAACTGTGCGTGGGTTGTCATGTTGGTGTGTTTTGGTACAGACACTGCTGGCTCACATCTGGTGGGGTGACATGCACAGCAACACTGAAGTATGGAAATTCGTTATCACCTTCTTCATGCCTCCTCTCATTTACACCGACCTCATCACCTTCAGGTCGGTAGTCCCCTCTATTCTTCTCTTCTCCTCCACTCTTTTATTCTGCACGTTGCATTTTTATTTCTTTCTTTTCATTTGTTTGATAGTTTACTCTCCCGGCAGTTGTGGTGTTTTTAGTTCATTTTGTTGTGTGTTTTTCAGAGAGCATCAGGACAGACACGCAGACGGTATAGAGGGGTCAAGTACTGTGGCTTTCTCTCGGATGGATGCGACACATTACACGTAATGCCGGATGATTTACTTCCTTGATTACACCAGTGTTTTATTTCCAAATCACATCATTTACTCTCTCTCTCTCTCTCTCTGTTTTTCTTTCAGGGATGAAGACAGTAAACCAGATGATAATGCCCATGTTGTAGATGAGGAAAATGCCGGTGCTCGTGTCTCTTCTCTTGGTGACAACACACTTCGGTAATTGTCATCTCAAACAAGTGTAATGTAATTAACCAATGTTTTGTGTGTAATAAGAGGTGTGTGTGTGTGTGTGTGTGTGTGTGTGCGCACGCACGTACTACAGGGATGAGGATTTGGAAGAATACAGTGCTTTAACCGGTGCTGATAAACGTGAGCTAAGAACGCTTATTTCTCTTGTTGATTTTTTTTTTTTTTTTTTTTTTTCTTACTCCGATATCTGGATTTATATATTGCAACCGTGTGTGTGTTTCAGGAAAAAATGCTTCTCTCGTCAAACCACCATACATCATACACCGCTGGCAGCAGTTCTGGTTTGCGCCTGTTACTTCTTTTCTTGGCAACATGATAATGTACTTCCTGTTCCTCTTCCTGTTTGCTTATGTCCTATTGGTCGAGTTCAGACCTCCACCTCCAGATGGCCCTGCCCACATTGAATATTTTTTGTACTTTTGGGTGTTTACTCTGGTCTGTGAGGAGATTCGGCAGGTACGCACACACCGATGCAGGCACAGACACACACACACGCACACACTCGGATGCATTCACGCACGCTGAGTTTTGTTTTTCGTGTTTGACAGTCATTCGTCAGTGGCTCAGACAGTTTTTCTCAGAGTATACGATTATACATCCAGGACATGTGGAACAAGTGTGACCTCACAGCGATCTTTCTATTCGTCCTCAGCCTCATCTGCAGGTGTGTGCATTAGCACTTCTCCACTTTGTACAAGTTTGGTGTCTGATTGTATTGCACTGAGGTGTGTGTGTGTGTGTGTGTGTTACAGAATGTTCCCTTGGTCATATGAGTTTGGTCGCGCAGTGATGTGTCTTGACTACATGGTCTTCACTCTTCGACTCATTCACATCTTTGCTGTTAATAAACACCTTGGACCCAAAATAATTATAGTTGGTAAAATGGTGAGACACATCTACACTCGCAGTGGGCCGGGTGTCTGGGCGCAAAAGTGTTAGGACTCCACCTTTAAACCACACCCCCTTAGCTACACTTCTCAAAAACATTAAGCTGGAATTCAAGTAAACCCAAACAACCAATTTTACTAATATTAAGTAGAAGAGATGAGTAATACTAAAATCCAGTTCAGCATTAATCAGGTGTTTCCTTCTGTGTGTAGCTCTGTAACCCCTTTCTTCTCATTGGACAGTTGATGATTGGTATATAAACATGAAATTATGTGGATTTTGGGTTTTGGAGGATGAATCGCTGCAGGGGATTCACTTCTCTCTCAGCTCTGTGTTTTGTTTGTATGTTTAAGGTGAAGGATGTTTTCTTCTTCCTCTTCTTCCTGGGAGTTTGGCTATTGGCTTATGGCGTAGCCAATCAGGCGCTGATATATGCGTATGACCCTCGACCCTACTGGGTGATTCGCAGAGTTTTCTACAGACCATACCTGCACATTTATGGGCAAATTCCACTGGATGAAATAGATGGTGTGTGTGTGTGTGTGTGTGTTCCATTACTTATGTTTTTTTCTGTATTGGTAATGATGATGATACAGTATGTTATTTCTGTCCCTCTCCAGCTCAAAAGCGTTCGGAGATGACTTGCACCAACGACACGACTCTGATCCAGCAGGGACAGGAACCGTGTCCTCAGTCTGAAGCCAACTGGCTCGTTCTCATCTTGCTGTCCATTTACCTGCTCATCACCAACGTCCTTCTCCTCAACCTTCTCATCGCCATGTTCAGGTATTACATGTAAAAAAAAAAAAGTAATTGGTACCTTTTTAATGTTGGTTCCTGTTTTCACTGATGTTATAGCATCTGTAAATACTCCTTCCCACCTCTTTTTATTCTCTCTGTGCATCTCGCAGTTTCTTTCATTAGGAGAGAACCTCTCAACCAATGTATACTCCTCCTTTTTTTTCAGAAGACAAAGTGGCTTTAAAGGCTCTGTGGAAGCTCTCCAGTCAATAATGTTTAAAATCTGTGCATTATCGTGTGCGCACGCGCTGTACATGGCGCTGTGGTTGATCTATACAAATATGTTATGTTTTCATGTTGGTATTGTTGCCATATACGTGATTATAGGTAACTATTGGAGTGTGTGCGTGTGCGTGTGTGTGTGTGTGTGTGTGAACGTGTACAGTTACACATTCAGTAAGGTACAGGAGCACAGTGATGTTCACTGGAAGTTCCAGCGTTATAACCTTATAGTGGAGTACCACTCTCGCCCCTGCCTGGCACCGCCCTTCATCATCCTTTCTCACCTGGGACTCATCATCAAGAGAGCCATCTTCAAAATTCCTTCAGCCAAAATCAGACACTTCAGTACGTCTGCTGCAGGAGTCTGATCCTGCAGTACAACACACACTATACATACTGTATTTACAGTTTCCACACATTCTGTGCAATATGCATGCTGTATACATGTACACTACTCGGAATACACACGCTATACACATGACACACTGCAGACTCTTTCTATACACTATATACACACTGTATATACTCCATACAAACTGCATAATATACAGACTACACACCATACATGCACTATATTCATGATATAAACATCACATACTGTATAATGATTTTAAATTAAGTAGGGTATTAAATGAATGTGCTAATTTTTGCATTGACTCGGTAAAAGTGGGGAAAATGCTGATAGCCCCTCTCTCTCTCTCTCTCTCTCTCTCTCTCTCTCTCTCTCTCTCTCAGTGCTGGAACTGAAGGGAAGGATGGCAAGTAAGCTAAACACATGGGAAGCAGTACAGAAGGAGAATTTGCTCACTTTACAGAGTAGGATCATCAGAGACAGCGACACCGAGCGACTCAGACGCATTTCTGCTAAGTCAGTACCTCACTGTCACCTGACACCAAGCCATACCTTCAGAGAGACATTATTATTATTATTATTATTATTTATTATTATTATTGATATATACAGTTGTGTTCAAAATAATATCAGTCAGACATCACTAATCTGATCAATCGGTGTTTTTGGTAGAAATATTTCTACGTGGTAAGTAATTTACTATCGGGTGTAGTACAGCAATAGAATCCAACAGAACCAACAGTCCTGACCTACATGCTGCTGTTTCTGTCTAATTGAATCAGTAATTGAAAGGTTAACGTTCAAAGTAATCAGTGTTCAATTAGTAACGTCATTCATTCTTTGAAAAACAAGAGGCAGTTATTGTCCTTATAAGGCAGGAAGGAAGGAAGGCAGGAAATGTACCTCTCTGAAATTCTGAGGAAAATGGGTAGTTCCAGACATTGTTCAGAAGAACAGCGGTCCTTGATTAAAAAGGTGATTGGAGAGGAAAACACAAAGAAGAGCAGAAAATGTTCGGCTGCTCAGATAAAATGATCCCAAATGATTTAAAATGGCAACAAAAACCTGAACGAGGTGAAAGAAAATCTACCATTTGAATGGATGAAGGAATGGATGAAGGGCCAAAATGGCAAAAACTCAACAATCAGCTCTCGGAAGATCAGAGAAGGCCTAAAGGTACCTGTGAGTCCTGTTACAGTTAGAAGACACCTATGTGAAGCCGAGCTATCGGCAAGAAGCCCCACAAAGTCACAGTGCTGATAAAAAGACAAGCTGAAGAGGTTACAATTCATCAAAGAGCACAGTGACTGGAATAAAGAGAACCTGACCAATATTCTGTGGACTGATGAGAGTAAGATTATTCTTTTTGGGTCTAGTGGCCGGAGACAGTTTGCCAGACAAGCCCCACACTCTGAATTCAAGCCACAGTCCACTGTGAGGACTGTGAAGCCTGGTGGAACAAGCATCATGATCTGGGGATGTTTCTCATACTATGGTGTTGGGTCTGTTTATCACATTCCAGGGATCATGGATCAGTTTGACTCCATCAGAACACTTGAAGAGGTCGTGCTTATGCTGAAGAGGAATCACCCTTGAAATGGGTTCCAACAAGACAGCGACCCCAAACACATCAGTGAATGGACAACATCTTGGTTCCAGACCAACAAAATTGAGGTTATGGAATGGTAGCCCGAACCCAGGTCCTTAATCCAGTAGAAAACTTGTGGGTTGACATCAAAAATGCAGTTTCTGAAGCAAAACCTAGAAATCCAGAAGACCTGTGGAATGTAGTCCAATCATCCTGGGCTGGAAAACCTGTTCACGGGTGCCAGAAGTTTGTCGACTCCATGTAACATAGACGTGCAGCAAGACTCAGAAACAGTGTTTATGCAAATACAAACTGGATTCCAAAAAAGTTGGGACCCTATACAAATTGTGAATAAAAACTGAATGCAATGATGTGGATGTGCCAAATTTCAATATTCTGAATAGAGGGTCCCCCTAGGATTTAGAAGTCTGGACGATTCTTCTTGAGTTTGGAGTAGTCCATGTTCACGGAGAAGAACTTGTACTGATCAGTTGGCGCCAGTTTGTTTCAGGGTTGTTCGTTTTGTCCCAGCAGACATCAGGGTTACGAAGAGCCAGTCTGGCCAGGTAAGTTAATGACATCGTACAGCCCCCGCCGATGAAGATGAAAAGGGGGATCAGAGCAGGGTGGTTTTTCATCTGTTTGACAACTGTGCCGAACATTTTTGTTGTCAAAAGTTTTAAGTGAGAAAATGTGTTGATTTTAAATTTCATGGTGTCAACAAATCTCGAAGTTGGGACAGGTAGCAATAAGAGGCTGGAAAAGTCAATTGCACTTATAAGGAACAGCTGGAAGGCCAATTACCGCTAATGAGGTCCATTGGCTACATGGCGGAGTTTAAAAAGAGCTTCTCAGAGTGGCAGTGTCTCTCAGAAGCGAAGATGGGTAGAGGATCACCAATTCCCCCAATGTTGTGCAGAAAGATAGTGGAGCAATATCAGAAAGGTGTTTCCCAGTGAAAAACTGCAAGGAGTTTGAAGTTATCATCATCTCCAGTGCATAGCATCATCCAAAGATTCACAGAATCTGGAACAATCTTTGTGCGTAAGGGTCAAGGCCAAAAAATCCATCTTGGATGCCTGTGATCTTTGGGCCCTTAAACGACGCCGCACCACAAACAGAAATGTTGCTGTAAGGGAAATCACAGAATGGGCTCAGCAATACTTCCAGAAACCATTATTGGTGAGCACAGTCCACCGTGCCATCCGCTGCTGCCAGATGAAACTCTACAGTACAAAGAAGCCATTTCTAAACAGGAACCAGAAGTGTAGGTGTTTTCTCTGGGCCAGGGGTCATTTAAAATGGAGTGTGGCAAAGTGGAAAACTGTTCTGTGGTCAGACGAATCACGATTCGAAGTTATTTATGGAAAACTTGGGTTATCCATGTCGTTTTTAGTTCGGATGACGTGGCGTCCAAGTTGTTAGCAGTGCTCAGTTCAGATGCCTGCATTTGTGATGCTATGGGGTTGCATGAGTGCATGTAGCATGAGCAGCTTGCACATCTGGAAAGGCACCATCAGTGCAGAAAGATATATTCAGGTTCTAGAACAACATATGCTCCCATCCAGACATCGTCTCTTTTAGAGAAGACCTTGGATTTTTCAACACAATAATGCAGCATTAATTACAATGATGGCTGTGTAGGAAAAGGATCTGGATATTGAAATGTCCAGCCTGCAGTCCAGATCTTTCACCTATAGAGAACATTTGGTGCATCATAAAGAGGCAGGTGCAACAAAGAAGGTTGAACAGTTTGAGGCCTGTATTTGACAAGAATGAGACAGCATTCCTATTTCTAAACTTGAGAAACGTGTCTCCTTGGTCCCCAGACGTTTGCAGACTGTTGTAAGAAGAATAGAGGATGCCTCACAGTTGGTGAAAATGGCCTTGTCCCAACTTTTTTGAGATTTGTTGACACCTTCTTCTAAACCCACTTCTCAACTTCTAAACTTTTTGCATCTACTGCTGTTACACCAACTACATTCATGTCCTCCTTCACCACATCCATTAATCTTCACTTTGGTCTTCCTCTGGGCCTTCTGCCTGATAGTTCCAACCTCAGCATCCTACTACCAATATTCTCACTTATGCTTCCTCTGTACATGTCCAAACCATCTCAATCCAGCCTCTCCGACTTTGTCTCCAAAACCTCTAACATGTGCTGTCCCTCTGATGTTTTGCCCACTTGTTTTCTGATGAAGGATTTAAGTCCCGCCCTCTTCATACTCTCATCTTGTCTTTAAAAAAAAAATACATTTTATACATACAATTTATCCTCATGATTTACATGCAGTGTTCCTTTTTCATCCTTATGAACCTCGCTGGAGTGTACATCTAAATAAATAAATAATAAAATGCGTACTCTCCAGTTAATGTGTTAAAGCTGGAGGTGTTTTCAGATCTGATCACAAGAACATGGGCACTGGATAGAAACCCATATTTGCGAATGTTTGGTTTGTTGTGTGTTGGTGTTTCAGCTGAAACCTTCCATCAGCTGTAATTTTTCTTCTGTGCTGTTATCCTGTGCTGGGATCCATGCTTTCTCTCAGTAGGGAGTAAAAAGACTTCCTATAAGAGCCACGTTACATTTTATACCCCAAGCCTTGTGCTCATGTGCACCATTCGAGGAGGCCCACTGCGACAGCTCTGATTACGTACATGTGTGAAAACAGGAGACATAAAGAATGTCGAGGCTTGCTGAAATGTGTGTGTGTGTGTGTGTGTGTAGGGTGGATAACATGCTGAAACAGATGGCAGACATTCGGGATCATGATCGCAGATTGAGAACGCTGGAGTTTGAGGTCAGTGGAGAACCTCAATAAAGATGTTTAAGGTGTGCGTGTGTTAAAAGCACACATGCTCTGAGTATCTTGACTGTAGAACAATCAATTATAATGATAATTAAATAAATTCATAGCGGATCTCCCTGAGCTGAGTGAAGCGCTATACAGTAGAGATAAAAGTCCTGGTTTCCTTTTTCTCCCTCATATTAAATCACATGGTCTCTGTACATGAACACCAAATGTTCAGCACTGCAAATAAAAAAAAAATGTTGAGTGCACATATTTTTGGACATTGTGTACATATAAATCAAGATCAAAATATTTATACAGTATCTGTATTGGGATTTGCAGCAGACGTAGGTGTGGCCAATTCTGGAAAGGTGTTTGTTTAAGTGGTAATTAATGAAAGTTATAATTAATAGTAAATATTCTGTGTAATATAAACTTTTGTGCTGTGTTTTTAACGATACTAATGTTTTCATCAATTAGTTTTGAGATTCTTCCTGGTCACATGTCCATGAGCACTGATGGTTTTCTGTACGAGTCTCATGTCCATCTCCCTGTTGCTCTTTCTTCCAGCTGGAGTACTGCTCTACCGCCCTCTCATGGATAACTGAAGAACTAGCGCAGAGCGAGCTGACCAAGTGCTCCCGTCCTCCTCCTGTCCACCGAGGTACACGAACACCGCCTCACTCCCTCGTTGCAACTGTGCTCTATCCGTCTTACTGCGACAGCGACTCTGGGTTTAGGTTTCTCCGTGACTTAACAGAGTTGGGCTTAATTTAGATCAGCCTTATATCTGCACATTGCTGAAGTCGAACTCCTGAAGGCTCCTGGAACTGATTTATATTCAGCATGGACATAGATGACTGCAATCGGAACACCACAGCACAGCTGCCTTGGCACATACGATACACACTTCACTTCACGCAAGCACTTTTCATTCTTGGATAAAATGGCTGCCGTTTAATTCACTAATTATTTCCTGATAATCAGATGTTTTGATTCGGAGAGTTTAAACTTCTGAATCCTTTCTAATTCTGGTCAAGAGTTGAGGAGGCTCTGCCGAACCGACACGCTGTCCGACTGCTGAGTTTAGATGGAGGAAGGAGCAGACTGTAGAGCAACGAGTGCAGCGGAATGTTCAGGAGAGAATTCGACTCCTAGAAGTTTGAGGAAGGTCGTCAGTCAGTTATAATAAAGCAGGATAATGGCAGCAGTAACATACAGAATTTCAACCATCACACCCAATATAACTTGGGAACTTGAGGATAAAATAAAAGTTGCATAATACTTACCTTACATTTACACACATCGCACAGACGTCTGCTCGGTTACATCAACACTTGAGATACACGCGCACACACACACACCTCAGCAGCAACCGTCTCACCCTCAACGTCACACTCCTTACTTTCACAGTATGATCCTGAACTTCAGTGCATTTTGATGGACATGTTCTAGACATCCAAGTTTTTATTAACTTTGGGTTGAATTCCACTTTCAACCTTCCTGAAAATAAAGTAGGTGGTTTGGCAAGTCTAGAATTTTAAACACTGATCTGATGGAAATATGTATCTCAGAAATATTTATTTGTATTTCACTCGTCGCCTTGGGGGAAGAGGGGGGGGGGGGGCATTCTGCAGTAGCAGTTTTTACCAGAAAGCATGTCTTTGTGTTTTCTGGTGATGTGTCTATACGTGCATTTCACTAAAATCTTGGCTCGTGAATGTTTTCTGTGTGAGTGAAGGTCCAGTTCTGGGTTGAATTTAGTTTGATGTGTTTTCTCCGAGCGTCCTGATGTTAGTAAAGTGATTTTAAAGGGACGACTCGGGTGCTGATATGTTCATTCTGTTTCAGATTCAGTCTCCCCAACTTCTCCTACTTGAGAGGACGGCAAAGCGACAAACCCCCAAAACCAAAGACACTTCAGGATTGGACGATAATGATCTATTTCTCCCATTCTGAAGATTTAGAGTTGTGGGAGAGAAAGTTTTCATGAACTCTCTTGCATTTCAATGTTTTGTAACCATATATAAAAATAAAATGAGTTGTATTTTTTAAATAATTAAACACCAAGTCTGAAAACTTTTGGTGTTCCTGTTTGCATGATCATATCTCCTTTATGTCTCTCGGCTGGTCTGGGAACATCTCAGTGTCGTGTGCCCCTCCCTCCATCCCGGGAAGAGCTGAAGGAAGTGGCTGAGGCAAGTGACGTCTGGACCTCACTGCTTCAATTACTGCCCTATGACCCGGCCCCAGATTGAGCTGATGATTATGATGAATTAAAAAAAAAAAAAAAAAAAGACAGTGGGCTGAAAAGTTCATCGGCTGGCTCAGAAAGAGTAACACTACGGCAATGAAATCTGAGAACTTCTGTACTGATGGAAAGTGTGAGTGTATGTGGGGGTTGGGGGCTACGGGTGTGTGTGGGGGGGGGCTATGGATGGGGGGGGGGTACCACCATCACATGGGATGTGGTTGTGAAATAAATCACATGGATAAATTGAAGCACTGCTTTATGTTCAGCCTGTGAGCTTCTCAGCCAGCCTGGTACTTGTAGATTTCCTTCACCTCCATTCATGAAAGCTTGTGATTGGATATAACTGCACATCTTTGAAAACGTCTCATTAGTTTTTAATTCTCAGCATTGATATATGTTTTCTAATATAAAATAATGTGATTGTTACACATGTGGCTCTTGTGTAAGTTTATTCTATAATGAGGTTCTTGGCCTTTGCTTGTGTCGAGACTTGTGACCCCTCCCTGTGGTCTGAAGGGCGATCATTTGATTCCACGTCGCGGCATCACATGGACCTTACATGGGAAGATTGGGGGCCAAATCAGGATCAGGTTCCTGTCTTCGCCGCCTGTGGATTAGAGACGATGAGGCTGCTGCTTTCGAGATCACCGCTAACGTTAAAGCAGAACACACATCGTGCACCGGCACATGAAATCAAATATTATTTCCTTCAGTAATTGAAGTTGTGGTTGTTTTCTTACTTTTCTGTGCTGTTTCTTATCCTCGCTGTCTTTCAATTTTTCAGAAATGTTTAAGAATTGATGTCATCTTTTCAATCAAGCACACAGAAAGTTGGTTAAATACATTTCCGGGTGATAGAACTGTGATTTGGAGAACTGTGATGGAATTAAGCGGTATTGAATGTTATTTTTGTTCATCTGGAACTCAGGCTGAAATTAAAAGAAAGACTTTTTTTTTTATTTATTTATTTTTTTTTTATATATATATATATATATAATTTTTTTTTTTTTTTTTTTTTGAGGGTTTTTGGTTCTGTCCGTGTCCAGTAAATGCTCTACATATTTGGTTTGTCCTCTAATCACAACAAACTATGTCTCAACATGGAGTGTCCAAGTCCCTGACCTCGAAACTTTCACTCCATGTTCACTGACTGGGACAAACATGACCGAGTCGTGTAGCAACTGCTACGAGTCACGATGAACACGAGCGCTCTTCCAGCACACACAGGAACTGGTCATTAACTAATCGGATTTGGTTTTCACAGCTTCAGGTTTGATCATGCTGTAGTTAAATATGTGGGTCAAATCTCTCGAGTCGGTCGTGTAACTCCCTCAGCAAAGAGAGAGAAGAAACGAGGAGGAGGGAGACGTATCTCAAAGGCATGCTGAGTTACATCTCCACTTTCAACCACAGTGCAGTTTCTCCTGCTAAACCTTATCCTACGCTGCTATCCTGTCAGTTGCAACTCAAACTCACCAGCATCAACTTTTTTTCTGTGTGAGCTACTTTAAAGGATCTTCATAAAATAGTTACAACTCCACACCACCCATACCGGTTTGTTTTTTTTCATGAAGGAGAGACTGGAGAAAGAAGTGGATGCAGTGTGATTGATGGTGGTGTACATTTAGAAAATAGTGGTGCTATTGTTGGTGTTGGTGATGGTGTGTGTACAAATGGAGAATGGTAATGGCAGATTGGTGGTGATGGTGACTGGTATAGAGACAGAGAATGGGGTGCTGATGTATAGAGAATGGTGGAGGTGGTGGAGGTGGTGGTCGTGATGATCGAGAGCACTGCAGATTCGTAGTGAACAGTGGTGGTGGAGGTGGTGGTGGTGGAGGTGGTGTATTATAGAAAAGATACTTATGGTGGGGTGTCAGTGTATAGAGAACAGTGGCCGTGATAAATAGAGAATGGTGGTGGTGGTGGTGGTGGTGGTGTGTAGAAAAATGGTGATGTTTCTATGACAGGAATTGAGGGAATGTTTTTTGGCTGTTAGTGGTGCACCGTCCCAGAGAAGGTCACATTACCCTGACACTTTGAGAGCTGGGTTTTAAATAGAGGGAG
>CM045738.1:5542500-5565000 GCA_024760905.1 Plotosus lineatus | reverse complement strand
AGAGAACAAAAGAAAGGGTGGATGGATGGATAAATTAATGAAAGTAGAAATGAACATATGATTGAATTAATGGACTCACAGATGAATAGATAAATGGATGAATTAAATTATAAATGATTGAATAAGTAGATGAAGAAACAAATAAATAGATTGATAAATAAAAGCATGAATAAATAAATAAACGAAAGAAAGAAAGAATGAATAGAATAATAGATGAATGGATGAACAGATGAAGGAATGAATAACCAAATGGATGAATAGAATGGATGCATGTATCGACAAATGAATGGATGAGTAGATGAATAGATTAATGGATGGACTGATAAATCAATGAATGGTTTGAATGGATAAATAGATTAATCAATAAATAAATGAGATGATAAATGAATAATTGACCAGATTATTATATGGATGGATGAATTGATAAATGGATGAATGAATGAATACATTAATTAATTAATGGGTGAACAGATTAATGGATGAATAGATGAATAGATGAATTAATGAACAGATGTATACATTAATGGATTATTGGATGAATAGATGAATTAATGAACAGATGTACGGATTAATGGATTATTGGATGAATAGATGAATTAATGAACCGATGTACGGATTAATGGATGACTATAGACAACAGATGTATTGATTAATGGATGAATAGATGAATTAATGAATGGATGTATAGATTAATGGATGAATATATGAATTAATGAATGGATGTATAGATTGATGGATGAATAGATGAATTACTGAACAGATCTTTCAATTAATGGATGAATGGAAGAATAGATGAATTAATGACTGGATGTAGATTAATGGATGAATGGATGAATAGCTGAATTAATGAACGTTTGTATAGATTAATGTATGAATAGATGAATTAATGAAAGGATGTATAGATGAAGGTATGAATAGATGTTAATGAAAGGATGTATAGATGAATGGATGAATAGATTAAGTAATGAATGGATGTATTGATTAATGGATTAATGGATGAATTAATGAACAGATGTATAGATTAAGGGGTGAATGGATGAATAGATGAATAAATGAACGAATGTACAGATTAATGGATGAATATATGAATTAATGAATGGATGTATAGTTGAATGGATGAATAGATGAATTAATGAACGGATGTATAAATTATTGGATTAATGGAAGATTGGATGAATGAATGAACGGATGTGTAAATTATTGGATGAATGCGTGAGTAGAAGAATCAATGAAAGGATGTATAGATTAATGGATGAATAGATGAATGGATGAATGGTTGAATAGATGAATTGATGAATGGATATATAGATTGATGGATTAATAGATAAAGAGATGAATGGATGAATATATGAATTAATGAACGGATGTATAGATTAATGGATCAGTGGATGACTAGCTGAATTAATGAACGGATGTATAGATTAATAGATTAATGGATGAATTAATGAACAGCTGTATAGATGAATGGATGAATAGATGAAGTAATGAATGGATGTATAGATTAATGGATGAATCGATGAAGTAACGAATGGATGTATAGATTAATAGATTAATGGATGAATTAATGAACAGATGTATAGATGAATGAATGAATAGATGAAGTAATAAACAGATGTATAGATTAATGGATGCATGGATGAATAGATGAATTAATGAATGGATGTATAGATTGGTGGATGAATGGATGAATAGATTAATTAATGAATGGATGTATGAATTATTGGATGAATGGATGAATAGATGAATTAATGAATGGATGAATAGATTAATGGATGAATGGATGAATATATGAATTAATGAATGGATGTATAACTTATTGGATTAATGGATGAATAGATGAATCAATGAAAGGTTGTATAGATTAATGGATGAATGTAGGCACACTGGTGGCCTGGTGGTGTCCGGGTTGTCACTGCCAACCCCAGTGCAGCTAACTGGGTTATCAAAGGCCGAGTCTCTACCTGTCTGTGGTGGAGGTTCGTGTGAAAGAACCATTGCTGACTTTCATGAAGAGAATCTGCACAGTCTTCAGTGTATTTATGCCCTGCGATGGCCTGGTGAGCTGTTCGGGATGTACTCTGCCCTCACCCAGAGTTGGCTGAGATGGCCTTCAGCCTTCCCATGACCCTAAAAAGGATCAAATGGTTAAAAAAAAAGAAGGAATGGATGAATTATTGATGAGCAGATAAATAGATAGATGATTTAAGATTATAATCTCTTTCACTCTATGAGTAAGAATAATACACAGACAGAATGAACAACATTTCTTACAGATGATGATGATGATGATGATGATGATGATGATGAAGGCTATCATGATGGCTCCATCTGTGCTTTCTGTGCCCACTGTGAGGTAAAGTACCACCATGATACATCTGGCTAAACTGCTACCTGGTAATACCGCCCAACATCAAACATAATATTTTATATTTTATATATACACTGTATATTACATCCACATTCACTGGAGCAATCCCGCATCACTGCTCAGTATTCACTTCTTCATCCCAGGAATCTGTCAGAGGTGTAACATTATGAAACATGTTCTTTAAAGGTTCTTTAAGGGTTCTTTAAGGGTTCTTAATGTTCCTTTCTGAGAAGCTGCTACTCTGTTGTAAGGTTCTGTGTAGGTGATGTACCGGCAGATGAGGTAAGTCTGAGCCCAGTGGCCCATCAGGCCGGTGCTTATTCCTGTGTCCGTAGCGTGAAGCTACCAGGAGTTCAATCACAGGTTACCGTCCCAGAATATTTTTACTGGTACCCATTTATACTGCTGGATGAACAGAGGCACGCTTGGGGTTAAGACCTTGTCCAGTGGCTTCAGCGCAGAATTCAAACCCACAACCTCCTGGTCATGAGCGCAGCACCCTATCCACTACGCCACCGACCCCACTCCCAGTGGATGAAGAACAATTGAAAGTTTTATGTTTTCTCATTGTGTATGTATTAAAATCAGACTTTAGTTTCTTTCTTTTCATTTTTATTAACTTTAAGTTCAGCATTACACACAGATCGTTGGTTTGGTATAATCACAGCGTGAAAGTGCTGTTCTTGAGTGAGGAAGTTTCAGATGCTGCAATGTTCCAGCTGCTTGTTTGTTCTTGTTCTTCAGCACTGCGACAGCTGCGACAAGTGTCCATGTGAAAAAGGGGACAAATCTGAGCACTGCGAATTCTGTGAGGTAAGAAAACACACACTGTTATTATTATTATTATTATTATTATTGTTGTTGTTATTATTATTATTATTGTTATTATTAATATTATTATTATTATTATTATTATTATTATTATTATTGTTGTTATTATTATTATTATTGTTATTATTATTATTATTATTGTTATTATTATTATTATTATCATTATTATTATTATTGTTGTTGTTGTTGTTTTTCCTGTGTAGTAAACACTAAAACAGTTATACTTGGCTGATGCTGCTGAATGGATGAGTTTAAACTCATCGTCCATAATTATTAATTATATAATTATAAACATTTGTTAACACACCACTTCCTCTATGGCTCTTCATTCACCCAATAAGTACAATGTTCTCTCCTTTTTCCTTCCCCTCTGTCTCTTCTGTCCTTTCTCCCCTCTTTTCTCCTCTCCTCTCCTCAGTCCTGTAATATGTGTGCCGTGTGTCCTGTATGTGATAGCATGTGCCAGCCAGGTAATAGAAACCGGATAATTCATCATTCTTTAATTAATCACTTTTTTCCTGTGTATGGGGCATTATTTATTTATTTTGTATAATTTATGATCTTATTTCTGCTTTAAGGGGGTTTCTTGGACTCTGTCACCGGCTCCATCTATAAGTACGACTCACATCCCTCACAAACACACTGTTAATTTGCATTAACACTCAATTAATCTTATGACAGTGTAATAAAGCTGTACTACCCTTTCTGTGCACGTCTTTTTTAGGACGGTTGCTGATATCTTTGATGATGATGACGATGATGACAATGATAACTAAAAGGTCTTCAACGCCACTGTGTGGCCCAGAGTTTAAAACACTTACAATTGATTTAGCAATGGATTACTGATAAGTTTATTTATAATCTGATGTTGACACCTGTTTTGTTGTTTAATTAGAAGGAAGATACATGAACTGTAACTGAGCAGATTATCTGCCTTTTGTCGCAGCTGTGTGCTGTTCAATAAAATGATAAAACAATATATTGACTTATTTATTTTTAATATTTATATTACTGCTTAAAATTCAAAATATGTTCATTAAACATCATAGGGGCAGCTGTAGCCTGAGGGTTAGAGAACCAGGTTCAGAACCAAAAGGTCACTGGTTCGATTTCCAAACCAGCAGGAAAAATGTGAGGTGGTGGAGGAGTGAGCAGCACGTTCCCTTCCTCCAGCTTCATGGCTGAAGTGCCCTTGAGCAAGGCACCGAAACCCCAACTGCTCTCCTGGTGCCGCAGTATATGTAGCAGCCCACTGCACCCAGTGCTCACTGTTTATGTGTGTGCTCATTCTAGATGGGTTTGAAATTACAGAGCAAAATTTCCCTTCCAGAATTAATACGATACATATATATAATAATAAGTATTATTATTGTCTTACTGCCATTATTATTGTTGTTTTATTATTATTATTTATATATATATATATATATATATATATATATATATATATATATATATATATATATATATATATATATATATATATCAGTGATCAGTGGTGGGCCATCAAGGCCAGCCAGGCCTTCTCTGATGGCCTAAAAATATCTGAATCACAGACTGATGTTAATTATATTTTGTCCATGAATACTTATTAAATAATTCCAAATTGTCTGTCAGCTTCCTTTCATTGCTTTTCCCTGGTTGTGCTGCTTCCAGATGTGTGTTTTCATATTTATGCATTTAACCAATCACATTTCAGCCATTATTTGTTGCCAGGGTCAGAGACCTACCCGGAGACCTTCATAATCAGTTGTGTGGCCCTGCAGCATAAAATAAGTGTCAGGAAAACTGTTGCTTTAACCAATCACATTTAGAGTTGGCGACACCGAGGCCTTCTAACAGGCGTACGGAAACGTCAGCGTTTTCACACCCTATGATTGGATAGTGAGAGAGTGGACTAGCAAACTGCATCTGTCGCGAGCTGCACGAGCTAATCTATTGTTGTGTTGATTTAATAGCGGTTTTGTCCCACAATGGCTGAAGGAGGACAAGACGTGGATTTGGTTGCAGATTTACTGTCAAAGCCATTTTCAAGACGGACTTTTCAACAAAAGCTGGGCATTGTTAAGAAAGGTCAGGCAACTCCGAAGCTAGCAAGCCTGTCACAACCGGGAAAAGGATTTGTCCGCCACTTTCAGTCCACTAATTATGAGCGGTACCGCCGGCTCACAGGCTCCGAGGAACACTGCACATTGTATTGCTGGGAGTGTTTGTTATTCGCCACAGATCGACACGGTGTTTGGAGCAACACTGGATTTGTAAATGTGACTCGCCTAACCGAGGCAGCAACGAGACACCAAAGCACCGCCGAACACTTACAAGCATGTTTGTGTGATTGCTGAGAGCAACACGGATTTACATTCCCACCTGTCCACTAATAAAGGGTTCAGTGGGACGTCGAGCAAAATCCAGAACAATCTGATCAGTGCTATTGCTGAAGTGATGGGAAGAGATCAGAAGGGAAGTGAATAAAGCACCATTTGTCTCTGTTCTGGTGGATCAGACGACAGACGCGAGTAACGCAGCGCAGCTCGCACGTGTTCTGCGTTATGGATCCGACACAGGTGTCAAGGAGTGGTTTGTCAGATTTGAAGATGTTCCCAGTGGAATTTCTGGCGAGTAAAATGTGGCTAAATATTGCAATTTTATGAGGTTATCGTTGATGCTTTTTTGTGTGTTGCAGCTGTAGCCGCAGTAAAAGTTTTATAGCCATAAAATAGTTATTGTGGATTGGATTGATTGAGAGGGAACACCACTGAAGGCCAAGGTGTGAAATATACCGGTATATACATATACACTGTGGTACCTCACCTTACGAAATTAATCCGTTCCAGAAGTGGTTTCGTAACCTGGATTTTTCGGAAGTTGAACCGCATTTTAAATGTAAAACGCATGATTCGTTCCAAGGCCCCCAATAATACCCTCTAAACCCTTTAAAAATTATAAAAGTATACTTTTAAGACCTCCTTCTGTTTCAATATCATACCGATGGTAGACGGGTTTGGCCAAAATCCATTGCGATATCACGCAACCGCATGCCACAAGCCCACTTCTTTTCATTCGCACCAGGAATCACGCGCGCGTGTCTGTGTTTGTGTGTGTGTGTGTGTGTGCACGCATATGTGTGTGTGTGTGTGTGTGTGTGTGTGTGTGTGTGTGTGTGTGTGTGTGTGTGTGTTTGTGTTTGTGTGTGTGTGTGTGTGTGTGTGCATGCGTGTGTTGACCATGTCTTCTTAGCAGAGTTATAATCTTACAAATGTTTATGCAAGGTTAAAAGCTTCTTCTTTTCCTTTCGGCTCTTCCCTTCAGGGGTCGCCACAGCAAATGATCTGCCTCCATCTCTCCCTATCCTCTGCATCTTCTACTCTTACTCCAACGACCTTCATGTCTGCCTTCACCGCATCCATAAATCTTCTCTTTGGTCTTCCTCTGGGCCTTTTGCCTGGTAGTTCCAGCCTCAGCATCCTACGACCAATATACTCACTATCCCTCCTCTGTACATGTCCAAACCACCTCAATCTAGCCTCTCTGACTTTGTCTCCAAAACATCTAACATGTGCTGTCCCTCTGATGGACTCATTCCTGATCCTATCCATCCTCGTTACTCCCAAAGAGAACCTCAACATTTTCATCTCTGCTACCTCCAGCTCTGCCTCCTGTCTTTTCCCCAGGGCCACTGTCTCTAAACCATACAACATTGCTGGCCTCATCACCGTCTTGTACACTTTTCCTTTCATTCTTGCCGATACTCTCCTGTCACACATCACACCGGACACTTTTCTCCAACCATTCCAACCTGCCTGCACACGCTTCTTCACCTCTTTTCCACACTCTCCATTGCTCTGGATTGTTGAGCCTAAGTAGTTAAAATCCTATGCAAGGTTAAAAGCCTGAGCCAAAAAATAAAGTTGCAATGAGCACACTCGAAAAACTCACAAAACAACAGTAATTCTGTCCTTTACACAAAAAGCATCATGGGTATTATGGAGATACAGCTCCATCATTGCCAATCGGAGGGAGCTGCGTCATCCCTCCTCGCCAATGGCAGGCCCAGGGGGCGGGATGTTGGGTGACAGTCAATGGGAGGCCAGCAGGGCGGAATGTTGGGAGATAGCCAATGGGAGAGCAACTCACGCATTGTTTAAATTTTTGAGCTGGTGCTTTCGAAATGTGAACTTGTTTCGTATCCAGAAGACAAAAACTTTTTGAAAAATGCGTTTCGTAACCTGGATTTTTTGTTTGTTAGGACTGTCGTAAGGTGAGGTACCACTGTATATATATCTTCTTCTTTCTTCTTCTTTTCCTTTCGGCTGTTCCCTTCAGGGGTCGCCACAGCAAATCATCTGCCTCCATCTCACCCTGTCCTCTGCATCTTCTACTCTTACGCCATCAACCTTCATGTCTTCCTTCACTTTGTGTGTCTAACCCTTCACTTTCTCCAACTACATCGTCTACACTTTTTGCAAAATCTATCAACATCTGTCCTTCTGTGTTCCTGTCCTGGATACCAAACTTGTCCATCACTTCCTCGTCCCCTCTGTTTCCTGCACCAACATGTCCATTGAAATCTGCCCCAATGACCACTCTTTCACCTCTGGGGTTACTCTGCATCACTTCATCTAACTCACTCCAGAATCTCTCCTTCTCTTCTCACTCACATCCTGCCTGTGGGGCATAAGCACTAACAACATTGAACATCACACCTTCAATTTCTAACTTGAGACTCATCACTCTGTCTGACGCTCTTTTCACTTCTAGAACATTCCTGACAAACTCCTCCTTCAAGATGATTCCGACTCCATTTCTCTTCCCATCCACACCATGAAAAAACAGCTTAAACCTGCTCCTAAGCTTCTAGCCTTGCTACCTTTCCACCTGGTCTCCTGAACACACAGTATGTCCACCTTCCTCCTCTGCATCATGTCAGCCAGCGCTCTACCTTTTCCTGTCATAGTTCCAACATTCAAAGTCCCTTCTCTCAGTCCTAGACTCATGCCTTTCCTCTTCTCTATCTGCCTACGAACACGCCTCCCACCTCTCCTTCTTCGACCAACAGTAGTCTAATTGGTTAACAGCACTGATGGCGGTTGTTGTTAACCCAGGCCTCGACCGGTACGGTATGAGATTTGTCTTTACGGTTTGCATTTTGTATTTTGGCAAAATTTTACGCCGGATGCCCTTCCTGTCGCAACCCTCTGCATTTCTCTGGGCTTGGGACCGGCGTGAGGGCGGGCACTTGTTTCTGCCCCCCTCACGGCTGCATTTTATATATATATATATATATATATATATATATGAAACTAAAAATAACAATAACAAAACAACAATAATAATGACAATAATAATAATTATTAATTATTACTTTAATTATTATTACACATTTACTCCTGTTTTAAACATTAAAACACTTAAAATATTTCATTAAGAGTTCAAAAAATATTTTATATCATGTTACCAAAGCTTTATTTCCAAAAACCTCACATGAATGCTGTGTGCTCTCCGTTGAGACATTTCTCTATATTTGTGATAAAAAACGTTTTTTTTAAACATCTGATTTTATCCAGCGTTAAAATAGAAAGTTTATGATTGCTGTCTAATTATTACATTATTACATTATTATATTACACACCATTATTATAGTGTTTTTATGTTCTATTCACAATAATATTGATAAAAACGGTACAATTTGATGAACATTAAAGTCTAAGAAACAAAGTGTGAAAATTACGAAACAATTAATTGAAATTTTTATACTTAGCACACAATTTCGTTACACATTTTAAAAAAGAAAACATACAGTACCGTATTGCTTCAAAACTTTGTCCTCTATACTCCAAATCAATGGGTGGCAGTAATGCACAATAAAGCCGTTCACGAAACAGAAAACCTGAAGAAAAAGAAGAAGAAGAAGAAGCGCGGAAGAAGCATTTACTTCCGGTTCATTAGTGTTCGCAGTAAACAACAGAGGTACTGTATGTTTATTGAACGCTTCTGTTTTAATTCAAACTAGCGTTGTCTGACTTTACTTTCTTTTAAGACATATTACTTTCTCGTTCAATATTTTAATTTTAACTTTAAAGCAAGTTCCCAGCTCATGCGTTTCTGTCGGAGCTTGTTTTTGGAGCTGGATGTTCTCCGTGTTTGCGTGGGTTTCCTCCGAGTACTCCGGTTTCCTTCCACAGTTAAAAAAAACATAAACAGACGGCAAAATTGGCTGTTCCAAATTTCCCCTCGGTGTGAGTGTTGGCCTTGCTATGGCCTTGCAGGCTGTCCAAGGAGTACCCTGCCTTCGTCCCGACTTGGCTGAGATGAGCGCTAACTCGTCGTGTGGTTCAGAAAATGAATGAATGCAAAATGTAGTCCACTAATTAAATGTATATGGTGCTAGTGTATAAGTGCTGTCAGTGTCTATCAGCTGAAGTGAACTTAATTTACATTTGTCTCAGTGTGGTGCTATATAACTTCCTGTAGCTTGCTTATGGTGTTTTTTTAACCACAAGTGAAAATGTTATTTAGTGTTTATATTCAGAAATTAATTTATTCTACTTTACTTTAACCAAAACAGAACAAAAATGACTCGCCACGGGAAGAACTGTACCGCTGGAGCAGTGTACACTTACCACGAGAAGAGGAAGGACACAGGTTTTTTTTAATATATTAAACTCATAAACACTGTGTTCTCTGTTTTTTCTCTCTCAGTTCAGTGCACACCAGCTTACATTTGCATTTACAGCACTTTACAGATGCCATTTTCCAGAATGACTTACATTTTTTATACAACTGAGCATTTGAAAGTTAAGGGTCTTGCTTAGGGGCCCAACAGTGGCAGCATGGTGGTACTGGTGCCTGAATCCCTGACCTTTAGAGCGGCAAGTCATTGCTGTAACCGCCTGAGCCACTCCTGCCATTTAGATGTGCATAACAAATCCTAGATTGTTATTGTTGAGCGTGGTCTAGTGGTACAGGGCGCTGGATCGCTGATCCACAGGTTGGGGGTTCAAGTCCCACTCTCCACAAGGTTGTCACTGTCCCCCCAGTGCAGCTAACTGGGTTATCAAAGGTGGGCCATGTCTCTCACTGTCTATGGTGAGAGGTTGATGTAAAAGAACCATTGCTGACTTTTGTAAAGAGTCGGCTGCAAAGTCGTCAGTGTGTTTCTGTCCCTTGATAAAAGGGTTGTGACAGGAAGGGCATCCGACCTAAAAACCTCTGCCAAATCAAACGTGCGAATCAGATGATTCACTGTGGCGACTCCTGAGTAAAAGGGGAAAAAGCCGAAAGGAAGACAGACAGACGTTAATACAAGACTAAGAATGAGGGAGAAAACACAGAATACATTTTGTTCCAGCATTTCAGCATCAACACAGACTGTATGTCAGATGGAATGTTTGGTTTCTGTTGAGTTGCCGAGGTGTTGCTGTGTTAAAGTCGCTCTTCTTTATGTGCTTAAGCTGCTTCTGGCTATGGAACTCAGAGTGTTCGTTTGGGAAAAGATGCCATCAAGGACTTCGACTGCTGTTGTCTGTCCTTACAGCCGTGTCGAGACCCTGTGGTGACGTAAGCACACACACACCTGTACACACCTGTACACTTACTCTTAGACCTCAGGAACTTTTTATGGTTCTTAGAACTTTTAGGCGAAGTTCCCCTTTTCTTTGTAACAAATGAATGTAACACACATTAAAAAAAAAAAAAAGTAAAGTTTATCACATGTGTGTACAGTGAGGATGGATACCTGTATGAAAGAGAAGCCATCCTGGAGTACATCCTTCACCAGAAAGCGGAAATCGCCAAGAAAATGAAGGTGTGTGACGTTTTGTATGTATATAAAATGTGTATATACACAGTGATCAGGAAAAAAAGACCTTCTCCATGATTCCCGTGTGTAATCTCCACAGCAGTGTTTTAAAAAACTTCATCAACGTCACACGTGCTCCCAGAACCACGTGCTCCCTGTTTATGCTCTGATCTTCTAGCCGTAGCACCAGGGAAGAAAAAGTCCATTTATGTAATAACCTGCACATTCAGGTGTGTGTGTGTGCGTGTGTGTGTGTGTGGGGGGGGGAACACTGTAGGCATATGAGAAACAGAAGAAGGTGTTGAGGAGTGAGGGTCAGCTGGAGTCTGGGTCAGAAGAAAGAGAGAAGATTGAAAAGTTCAAGAATAAGGAGAGCAGCATCGTCTCCAAACCCATTAACCCCTTCACCACCGGTACAGGACACACTCTTGATTCTCAGTATATAAGTGTGTTTAAAAGTTAACAGCTGATGATGATGTTGATGTTGCTCTAGGTCAGAGTAAAGACTTGACATCATCCCCGGGTGACTTGGTGAGCTCTGTCAGCTCGGCCTCAACATCTACAGAATCCACTTCCTCTTCCAATCTGCCCAGTTTCTGGATTCCCAGCCTCACCCCCGAGGCCAAACCAACACAGCTGAAGAAACCTGTGAGTTTTGTACACATGTGCACAGACTGTATATACACTACTCAAAGAAATTAGAGGAACACTTTGAAAACACATCCGATCTCAATGGGAAATAAAGCCATGCCGGAGACCCTTCCTGATGTCCTCGAGGACATTATTTTCATTTCCTTCAATTGATGTGGCATCCTTCTGTTCCTAGCACACAAGTGCTAGGAACAGAAGGATGCCACATCATTTGAAGGAAATGAAAATAATCAATCAACTAAGGGCTGAATACAAAAATACCTTGAAATTCAAAGTGAAAAAATAATTGGCTCTTGTCCATTTTGTGGAAATTTCACCGCTGGGACTAAGAATGGAACTCAGTCGCTTGTTTTCAGGCTGGACAATGTCAGGGCCCGCTTCTAGTGGGGCAGCGGATGGTGTCCTGGGGATCGCCTCCCGGATCTGGAGCAGGGAATCACTCGGTCTGAGGTGCAACCGTACAGCGTAAGATGGATCTTAATGTAATGTACCCACGGTGTTCTGTTGGACTTTGTTCAGGCAATTGTGGGATCCAGTTAATGGAATCAGTTCCTTCATCCTCCAGGGACTGCCTGTATACAGTCTCCACATGAGGCTGGTGCTGTCATGCACCAGGAGGAACCCAAGAACCACTGCACCAGTATAGAGTCTGACAGTAGGTCCAGGGATTTCGTCCCGATAGCAGTCAGGGTGCCATTGGGGCAGTGATGGTCTAGTGGTATAAGGCGCTGGATCGCTGATCCAAAGGTTGGGGGTTCAAGTCCCACTCTCCACAAGGTTGTCACTGTCCCCCCTAGTGCGGCTAACTGGGTTATCAAAGGCGGGCCATGTCTGTCACTGTCTATGGTGAGAGGTTGATGTAAAAGAACCATTGCTGACTTTCGTAAAGAGGAGCTGCAAAGCCGTCAGCGTGTTTCTGTCCCTTGCTAAAAGGGTTGTGACAGGAAGGGCATCCGACGTAAAAACCTCTGCCAAATCAAACGTGCCAATCAGATGATTCGCTGTGGCGACTCCCGAGTAAAAGGGAAAAAGCCGAAAGGAAGACAGACAGCAGTCAGGGTGCCATTGTCGAGACTGTGGAGATCAGTGCATCCTTCCAGGGAAATGAATAACGAGACCATTATTGACCTGCCGCCAAATTGGTCCTACTGAATGAATTTGTAGGTGGCATAACATTCTCCATGGGTCTCCAGACCCTGACACACCATTCACATGTACTGAGGTCGAACCTGTGAAAAGCTCAGGGTGACCGTTTAGGACCTGCCAATTTTGGTGGTCAATGGAAAAACTCATTGAGCTCCATGGTGAAGGGTAGTGAGTCCACTGTACTGTGCCGGGTCGCCAGGTCAACCACATGAGTCCTGTTTGTTTGATCCGAGACGACACTGGCCTGTTGGAGGTCATTTTGTGGGGCTTTGGCAGTACTCATCCTGTTCCTTCATACACAAAGGAGCAGATGCTGGTCTCAATGAGGGGATGAGGACTCTTTATAAACTAGCCATCTGTCTTTTGGCTCTTGTGATTTTACTGGGAAACACAGCAAGTCATCTGGCAGTGGCTTATCAATGTTCTATCCCGGGTCAGCCGGACTGTCCTTGCAATCTCTGTAGGTTCCAGGTACAGCACCGTGCTCCCAGTAGTGACATCGATCCTAACCAAATGCAACCCTCGTGAAAATCTGAAGGGAAAATGGCCCTAAAAATGGCTGTAAAAAGCGTTCCTATATCAGGGGTTTTCTGATCGTTTCCCCTCCAGGGTTTTGCATTAACACTGAAACAGGACGCCATCTGCTCCTGACATGAACTGATCAATATCCCACAAGTTAGATTTACTTGATGTTAAACTCTGATTAAAAATAGTTCCTCTAATATCTTTGAGCAGTGTGTTTACACAAACACACACACACACACACACCAATAAGCAAACATACACCACTACACAAACACACTGACACTAAACAGGCAGACAGATAAACACGGTTGTATTTGCTCTGAAAATTACAGGACATTAGAGTGCCACTTTAACCTGGTTACACTATATATATGTGTGTGTGTGTGTGTGTGTGTGTGTGTGTGTGTGTGTGTGTGTGTGTGTGTGTGTGTGTTGGGGTAAGTTATAACGCTGTTAACCTTTATCCCACCCCAGTGCAAGACAGTGATGTGCCCGATGTCGGGTCGTCCTCTAAAGATGAGTGATTTGATTACGGTGCGTTTCACTCCACTCGACGCCAGCCTAGACAGAGTGGGCTTGCTCACACGCCAGGTACACACAAACACACGCGTGCACGTGGACACACACACACATGGCAGGAGACCACATCAGTGAATAAATGATAGTAAAGCTGAAATGTGATATTTTGGAGGAATGTATGAGGGTTGTTCATGCAGGAGAAAATGAAAGTGGAGATTGTTAAAAGGTTTCTTCGTGTTTTATTTTTTTTAGATCATAAAAAAATTACCTTTCTATGATATGAGTAGAAGCCTGCCTATATAGTGTGTGTGTGTGTGTGTGTGTGTGTGTGTGTGTGTGTGTGTGTGTGTGTGTGGGTGTGTGTGTTCAGGACAGATATGTGTGTGCGGTAACCAGAGATACTCTGGGGAATTCAGTACCGTGTGCAGTACTCAGAGCCTCGTGAGTCAGCAGTGATTTATTTACTTTTATTAACAGATTGTTCTGTTTATTCTTTGATTGATGGGAAATTATTCTCTCTCTTTCTCTGTGTGTGTGTGTCAGTGGAGCGGTAGTGACTCTGGAGTGTGTTGAAAAGCTCATACGTAAAGATATGGTTGATCCGATATCTGGAGACAAACTGAAAGAGAAAGATATAATAATCCTGCAGAGGGTGAGTGTGCATCAGATGCTGTGCATCCCTGAGTCAGTGATCACAGTCACTTTAATATTTCTGTAGCACAACATTAAACAAGTGGCACATCAACTAGGTGTGTGACTATTAACCCTGAAATCGCAAGTTCGAATCCAGTTTAATGCCACAGCCGTCCATGTCCGGGAGTCCATGGGAGTTAATTGGCTGAGCTCTCACCGGAGGGAGGGATGGCGAACGATCATTTCCCTGTCACTCACTGTGATTGCCAGTGAATTGTGGGTGCCTGTACGCTCATTCGTAAGAGGAGGTGGAGTGTTTTCCCTTCGAGCGTGTTTGACTGTCCTCAAATGCGCGTGTGCCTCAGTTCAAAAAGAGGCGGGTGGCTAGCATTGCGTGTGCATGCTTTCGCCATTCCCTGGTCAGTGGTTGTCGTGTGATATGGAAGGTAATACCTGATGGGTGGGAATTGGATACGACTAAATTAGAGAAAGAATTCGGGGGGGGGGTTCTCATCCGTTGTCACAAAACAACATTTATTCCGAGGAAATAAAAAGTTAAAATTCTTTATTGAATGTGTTTTATTATGTAAATATACTTTCTGACATTGTTCATTATAAAAAACAATAAACAAATACAACTGGATTAAGTTGTTAAAGGTACTGATGAGGGAGGTCCACACCCGAGCACATGCTCATGATTCGGTATCAATGCACTGGCCATTTATTTATGATCTTTTTAGTTAATTTTGAATAAAAATCATAAAATACAATAAATCTATATTATAAAAATATTTCCCAAATCCAGGGATGGGAATTTTTGACCAATCGGCGGATTTCCGCCTTTTTGTAAGTCAAATTGGTCATTTTTGAGATCGATGCAAATCCGGTGTAAAAATCTAAAAATCGCGGGGGGGGGAAGTGCCACTGGTCTTCTAGTCATCTTAAATCCAAATCCGTGAGGTGCTCCCCTCGTTTTGTTTATCCGTGTGGTTGTGGATATCACCAAGTGGAGTGAAACATGGCTGGTTCTGGTTTATTGCACGTGTCAGGCATCGTAATATGATATGCCAGTCTGGTCATCTTGCCGTGGGCCCGTGGCACAAAGAGCAAATGTGAGATCATCAACAGAAGTGATCAAGCAGCATTTTGTATAAATATGACTATGAATGATATTATTTAAGTCTTATTGTAGTATTAAATTATAAAGCTTTGTTACATTAATAAATTCTACTGATATTATTAAACTCGGTGTGCTGCGAATAGGCCGACCAGTACACAGTTTAAAGCAGGGGTTGGGAACCTATGACTCGCGAGCCAGATGTGGCTTTTTTGATGACTGTATCTGGCTCTCAGATAAATCAGGTGGTCTTTCTTAACAGAATAACGAACACATAATTTCACTGTCATTTAACTAAAAATACAAAAAAAGCCATCAAATAAAACAAAAACAGATGAATAAATCTCGTGCATTTAAATCTATTCATCTATTTTCAATGGCACGTCACTGTGGCGCGAAGCGGAGAGCCAATCCTTTCTGTATATGGGTGGGTCCGATACCTCGAAACTCTAATTTTATTGTATTATAACAACAGCCACAGACTGTGCGTGCTGTTTTTGAGTAACGAGATAAATTTCCCTCGTTTTTGATCAGCTCATTTCCACGAAGCCAAGCACAGCTGGCAAGCAAACACAAATGGACAGACACGGGAAAACTTCAACTCGCAGACCGGCTGATTTCCAAAACTTGGGCTTCCTGTCACACATAAACACTGCAGTGTGTGAGTCCTGTCGTGTCGAGTCCTCACCCCGTATCAACCAGACTATAAAGCCATCAGCAAAGTCGCATTAATAGTAAGCAGTGCTGTAGTGGCGGGTACATGCCGTGTACCCACTTGTTTTAGTGGCTGAGTTGCATGTACTGACTTAATTTGGCCGACTTTATGGTTGATCAACGTAAATTTCCGCGACTGTGTAAATAAAAAGCGGAGACAAAGTGCTAAATAGTTTCAAAGCCAAAGCCGCCCCCTCCCCGCACTCCGTGCACTTCTGCGCGCCTCGGTTGCTACACTGCCATCGTGTACTCACTTATTTTTTGACCACTACAGCACTGATAGTAAGAAGTACTTTTCTCAAATAACTTCATTATGACAATGTCATTTAAAATAAATTCAGAGTCTTATTATACTGTAAAATTGTTGGTTTTCTTTTTCAATTTAGTTGTACATGTATTCAGTATTAATATACTGGTCCTCAAAAAATTTGCATATTGTGATAAAGTTCATTATTTTCTGTTATGTACTGATAAACATTAGACTTTCATATATTTTAGATTCAATACACACAACTGAAGTAGTTCAAGCCTTTTATTGTTTTAATATTGATAATTTGGCAAAAAAGTAAAGAAAAAACAAAAATCCCTATCTCAAAAAATTAGCATATTTCATCTGACCAATAAAAAAAAGTGGTTTTAATACAAAAAAGTCAACCTTCAAATAATTATGTTCAGTTCTGCACTCAATACTTGGTCGGGAATCCTTTTGCAGAAGTGTCTGCTTCAGTGCGGTGTGGCATGGAGCCAATCAGCCTGTGGCACTGCTGAGGTGTTACGGAGGCCCAGGATGCTTCGATAGCGGCCTTAAGCTCATCCACAGTGCTGGGTCTGGTGTCTCTCAACTTTCTCTTCACAATATCCCACAGATTCTCTATGGGCTTCAGGTCAGGAGAGTTGGCAGACCAATTGAGCACAGTAATACCATGGTCAGTAAACCATTTAGCAGTGGTTTTGGCACTGTGAGCAGGTGCCAGGTCGTGCTGAAAAATGAAATCTTCATCTCCATAAAGCTTTTCAGCAGATGGAAGCATGAAGTGCTCCAAAATCTCCTGATAGCGAGCTGCATTGACCCCGCCCTTGATAAAACACAGTGGACCAACACCAGCAGCTGACATGGCACCCCAGACCATCACTGACTGTGGGGACTTGACACTGGACTTCAGGCATTTTGGCATTTCCTTGTCCCCAGTCTTCCTCCAGACTCTGGCACCTTGATTTCTGAATGACATGCAAAATTTACTTTTACCTGAAAAAAGTACTTTGGACCACTGAGCAACAGTCCAGTGCTGCTTCTCTGTAGCCCAGGTCAGCCGCTTCTGCCGCCGTTTCTGGTTCAAAAGTGGCTTGACCTGGGGAATGCGGCACCTGTAGCCCAGTCCACTGCTTCCACAGGTCCCCCAAGGTCTGGAATCGGCCCTTCTTCACAATCTTCCTCAGGCTCCGGTCACCTCTTCTGGTTGTGCAGCGTTTTCTGCCACACTTTTTCCTTCCCACAGACGTCCCACTGAGGTGGCTTGATCAAGCACTCTGGGAACAGCCTATTCACTCAGAGATTTCTTTCTGTGTCTTACCCTCTTGCTTGAGGGTGTCAATGATGTCCTTCTGGACAGCAGTCAGGTCGGCAGTCTTACCCATGATTGCGGTTTTGAGTAATGAACCAGGCTGGGAGTTTAAAAAAAAGCCTCAGGAATCTTTTGCAGGTGTTTAGAGTTAATTGGTTGATTCAGATGATTAGATTAATAGCTCGTTTACACTACCTGAACATGATATGCTAATTTTTTGAGATAGGAATTTTGGGTTTTCATGAGCTGTATGCCAAACTCATCAGAATTAAAACAATAAAAGACCTGAAATATTTCAGTTGTTGTGCAATGAATCTAAAATATATGAAAGTTTAATGTTTATCAGTACATTACAGAAAATAACGAACTTTATCACAATATGCTAATTTTTGAGAAGGACCAATATATATATATATATATATATATATATATATATATATATATATATATATATATATATATATATATATATATATATGTGTGTATGTATATGGCTCCCAGAGGATTATATTTTAAAATACAGTATGTCTTTTTTTTTTTTTTTGGCTCTTTTAGTCAAAAAGGTTCCCTCCCCTGGTTTAAAGTATTTGAAATTAAAACTAGGCCCACTGTAGGCCTATAACTTTAAATTGATTTTTTAAAATAATTTTAATAATTAATTTTCATAAGGTTCTCTTTAAAAATATTAATTCCAGGAGACATCAATTTAGCTCCTTTTTGTAAGTATGACCCCAAATGTTTCGGGCCCCCCCCCCCCACCCCCGCAGGGGTCTAGGTGGCCCCCTTGACCTCTGCCAGTTTTTCCTCTTTTTCCATAAAGGTCTGTTCTCATCCCTGCAAATCGAATTTAACAACCAAAATGTTCAATTCTATTCTAATAGCAGTCTGTTCAGGTCTGTTTTGATTGACTGCATGCGTCACCGCCCCTATATATAATAGAAATGATGACATTAGAATGAATGATATTGATATTTACTGTCTGTTTTGCTGTTATTCAACAATAATCGTGTGTGTGTGTGTGTGTGTGTGTGTTAGGGAGGGACCGGATTTGCTGGTTCTGGAGTGGGTCTCTGTGCAAAAGAAGCGCGACCTGTCATGCAGGCATGAGGTGTAGCGCGCGAGACAGAGCGGTGATCTTGAAGCCTGTATGTAACATGACTATAATCTGGTTTCCTGTTTTTATTTCCCCGTTTATATTTTCCAGATGTTGAAATTAACACTGTGTTTGGGGGGGGGGGGGGGGGGAATTCAGGCATAATTGTGATGCTGCAGAATGTACAATGAACTCTTTTAGTTTTGTGAACTGTATGAGAGACACTTCTCAGCCCTTTTTCTTTCTGTAAAATCAGTTTTATTTCCAGACCCCCATGGGTCCAGTGCATTTTATTAAAGTTACACGATTTAGAAAGGTCAAAGTTCATCATGTTCCTTCACTAACAGTGTGCCATAATCAGTGATGGTGCTGATTTTAATCTTTTCCAGTTGGTCCATGATCTCAGGGACAGAGAGACGACCGTCCTGAAAGCACACACACCCAAAACACCTCAGTGCAAGTAACAGCTGGTGATTAACGCAGTAGAACCGCGATGAACACGGTTCCTCAAGAAATTGATGATGTCTAAACAGTTTGAAATAAAGTTCTGTCCTGGAATCAGGATTTATGAATATCCAAATTGGGCCCACCCACAAACACAGAGAGCAACTCCACATTTACGTTTATAAAACTGCATCGCTCTAACTAAATCTTTTTTAAATCATGTTTTAAATTAAAGCTCAGGTGCTCACGCTCACATGAAGCCCCGCCATTCAAATCTGTTTTCGAATAGTTTAGAAATATTGAAAAGTCTGTTTTAAACAGAAACGTGATATTATGCCTGGATCATAGAGAAGAAAAACTATTCACATCAATTAAAAAAACAACAGGATTCAGCTTTATTAGATGTGGAATTCACAGAGAAATAGTTGACCAGTAATTAATAATAAAGCCGTCAGTATGTTTTTAATGCACGGTAATACTCCCATGATCCCAATATCGACGTGTTGAGGTTCGACGTGTGTCATGTAAACGCTGTTCCACTTGCCCTCAGGCTGAATTTCTCTTTGCAATTAAGGAACGTAAACTTTGAATGTTTCTTTCTGTTTAAAAAAAAATGAATAAAATTAAATGCTGAAATATTTTGTGCATGTAACCTCCCAGGAGTGGTCTTTGTTCAGAGGATAGGCGGAGGTGTTTATTTTGTGTTTGGTGTGCAACAGTTCAGTTAATTAATTTGTTTGTTCAATACATACCTGGTGTGTTATCGAAAAATACCCAACCGGATTCCCGAGGATGGTTAATCCTGACCTCTGACCTCACCCTGACCTTTGGAGTTTGGGTGGAAAGTGGAGCTGTGACGTCATCCTAATAACAAGCTCACGTTTTAATGATGTCACTCTCTTTAAACCTAATCCTGCAGTTTCAGCACCCCCTAGTGGTTTGGAGACATTAATGAACCGCACAGCTCCCCCCTGCCTGACAGTGCCAGAACCAGTGACGTTGAGAAAAATTAGACTTTGCACAGGCCCCTTTCACGTGATTTATTCGGCTTCAACTTCCGCTAAGGGCAAAACATTGCTTTGGGTACTATTTCACTTGAAAGTTGACATCCATTGGCATTCTTACAATTGTATGTTACGAAACATAACGTCGAATTTAATTGGAATGCGTTACATTTAGCTTTTTTGGTGTCAATATGGTTATTTCTTGTTGCACTGTTGGCTGTCAAAACCGTGCAGGCGGTCGCAAAGAAGTAAGTTTTCACCACTAAGTGTGTTTCAGTTTCAGTGTGTTCTCCCCTAAACTGGCACGTGCATGTACTGTATAGATTTTGGGCCATTGTGCCTCACTGTCTCAGGTGAACTTGTACCTGTATCTTTAAACGAGTTACTTGTTAACATAACAAGCATGTATGCATCTGGTCTGTTATTGCGTATATCTGTAATCAATACAAAAAAATTATGTTGCTACTGCTCATTTATATGATATAATGTTATATGTGTAGATTAACTGTAAGTGTTTGTGGTTATAAATGTGTAGTGCCGTTTTGTATGTTTTCATCTCTCCAGTTGTGCAGACAGGCTGCAGGTTCTGATTCCCCTTAGGAGCTCTTTGTTCTAACATTAAGCAAATAAAACTAACGTACATGCCTCAGATGATTGATTTCTGAACCTGAGAGCGATACTTTGGTGGAATATATTGATGACATTCCGAGATTGTTCATCCTCTTGTACAAAAAGTGTCTGAAAAATTCCTTGTAATTTGTGGAATATATCAATTAAAATCCCTGATACACTGTACTGAGACAGAGGTGGGCGTGGCAGTGTCATGTTTGTCATGGGGAATATTATTAAGGTGTGTACCTCCTATTATGTGTTGATGTATCTTCCAAACCTTCCCGGGCGTGCTGCAAATGTTTACATTATATTCACGTCTCTCGGGATCCAAAACATCCCAGATATTTAGATTCATCGCATCGTTTTCCAGATCGATGTGTGTGTGTGTGTGTCTGTTTCCAATGCTTTTTGCCCAAACCGGAAGTCGGAGCCTACTGACCATAGCGGCACACATAATGTATGCACAGCGCGCAGTCTAGTTTTTCTTCTCTGTCATTGGCCAGAACAATCTTTCTCAGACCTGTGAACTCCTCCTTTTTTACAAATTTAAAGTCCTTTGTGGAAATCATGTTTTGTCCAATTCGCTGCTCAGACAGTTTTACCTGCTGCAGGAGGATAAACGATGATTATTATTATTATTATTATTATTCTGAATATTTTGAGTGACTATCCTTTTAGTAATTCTCCACATTTTACTGATATCTGTATGAGTAAACTGTTCTTTTGGCATTTTCTCACAATAAAATAAGGTCATGTGATCATATGATGTAATCACAGCTTCCAGACAGTCCTGTTACAGTAAGGAGCTGCACTGTGTGTGTGTGTGTGTGTGTGTGTGTGTGTGTGTGTGAAGCTGATTATTGTTCAGTAAAGTGTGTGAGTGATTTAAATAAATACAATCTGTTGCAGGTAAACTGAAAGTCCTGCCCTGCGTCCTGACCCCATCATTATTCTTCTGTTTTGACCCTGACCTTTAACCCCTTCCCCAATTACTGAACTATCGAACCCACCCCGTTAATGTATAAAATAATGTTCCCTTTTTTTTTTACTGTGGATTTAAACCCTGCCCCAGTACGTGTGACTCCTTGACCCCCAACGCCGCATTCCTCGGGGTCAGATCAGAGCTCGTCGTGTTTCCGTGTCAGATCTTCTCCATAATTTGTGGCTTGACTCCCGACAAACATGTTCCAGTTATCCAGAATCTCCGCCTTGGATATTTTGTCATCCTGATTGGAGTGTTTGAAGGTCCATTGGTTAAATAATTGAAGATTAAGAGAAAAGATAAAGGATGGAGGGATGAGGGGAGAGAAAGAGAATTAATGACAGACTTTGGTGTCAATTAAAGACTGAATCAGAGCCGAGCATTCGTTCTCATCTTTAGTTGGTGTGGCGCAGCGTCGGTGGTTAGCGTGTACTCACGTTGTTCTTGTCGGTCTCATGGATGAGATGTTTGGCTTCGTTGTGAGCATGATCGACGTCCTGC
>CM045738.1:5525000-5537500 GCA_024760905.1 Plotosus lineatus | reverse complement strand
AACTGGGACGGTTATCCTCAGTGGCTATAACTGGGAAGAGCGCTATACAAAAAAAAAAAAAAAATTCCAAAAAACTAAAAACGAAAGAAAGAAAAAGAAGGTGCCCCTGTATTCCTGTATGCCAACGTATTTTTTCTGTTGTTTTGTTGTTAGAGGGTAAACAATGGGAAATTCCGACCCAAAGCCTAATCCCGGGGAAACCCCCAAGGAATGGATGAATAAATGTGGTCTTGCTTATTATACTGAACCATGGCTTAGTAATCTAGCCGGATGGACGGAGGGACTAGACCAAGTGCCAAACTTTCCTAGAAATGGGACTTTTGATGCAGGATTTCTGACATCTGCGCATCGCATGATTTATGATGGATTGGGCCACCCCTCCTGGGATTATGAATACGTGAAGGAGGCTTATGTAAAATGGTATGAGATGCGCTCGTATTGGTTACAACTTAAAAAGCTCTTCGAGCCCAAGAAGGTGACTCAGAGTGTCCCCAAACCTAAATTAATGAGTAAAGAAAAGGGAAAAATACCAAAAGTCCAGCTTGCTGTGTACAAACTGTGTCCCCCGTAACTCCCCCGTCGGCTCCCCCACCCTATCCAGTAGGATCGGGGGATATAGTCCCGCTAACCCCCGCTGACCCTAAGCCAGCGGAGGTTCCCGCCTTATACCCAACCCTGCTCGCTGCCGAAGGAGGAACCCCCGGAGCCGGAGCGTGACCTAAAATTAAATCAAAACAAAGACCCGAGGTTGTGATTCCCTCCCCGCCTCCACCAGTGAATGAGGAAGACTCTGAAGATACATCGGGGGATGAGGATTCGGACTGCTCTCAGCCCGATCCTCCTCCTCTCTCGAAGCCACCTAAACCTAGAGCAGTGAAGAATGTAGCTTGTATATGGCAAAATAGGGGAAGGGGTATCGTTGTGGAACCACCGTCCGTGGCTGCACTCAAAGACATTATCTCCATGCTCCCTGGCTTGGACACACCCCTGGCCTACGTAGATATGCTTATACGGTCCACTAGGTATTACCAACTAACGGGAGGGGACTATCGCTTTATCCTGCAGTCTACCCTAAAGGAAGCATACAATGAGGCTGTGGTCCTCCAGAATGTCCCCTGCTTGGACCCCAGAAACGATGAGGTGACTAACGAAAAAATAGAAGAGGACAGGGGCGAAGAGGGGCGTCGTCAGACTCGTTATCGTTCCTCGCTCTATTGGAGAGATAATCCCGACGCATTAAAAACCTTGCGTGCGCAATTTACGGCTTATCTAGTCTCCTGACGGGAGGGAGCTCGCGATCTTTCACACGTAACTAATTGTAAGCAGACGCGGGGCGAACTAACTTCGGTATTTTGGAATCGCTTTACTGAAACTTGGCGTCATGTAGGAGGATTTGATCTTCGTATCGAAGAGGCAAATTCTATGTTCGTGTCCAGTTTTTTAAGTAATTGTCTCCCAGAGGTCCAGAGCGCACTTAAACCGCATTTCACAGATCGTCAACGTCTCATCGTTAGAATTGCCGGAGAAAGGGTTCGTATGTTAGAATCAGATGGACGATTGAATGTGAAGAATAGGGTTCTGCTGGCGATGGCCCTCCAGAGCCCTCGGGATAAGAATAGGGGAAGGGATTCGTATAGAAAGACCGGAAAGCGTCATTATTGTGGTATAGAAGGGCATTGGAAAAAAGAGTGTAGAAAGAGACAGAGAGACGAATGTAATTCTGCCTCTCGGACCCACCAGGGAGACAACCCGTCTCGCCCCCCCCTCAGATTCCGCAGGTGCATCGCCAACACGGCCATACCCGCGGGAGCACGAATAGGGATGCCCGCGGAGTAGGGAGCCCGTGACCTGTAGCTTAATGCACCTAGTGTTTAACTCGCCCTGCAATGAGAATCTGCCCCTCCTTCCTGTTGTTCTAGAAGGGGTAGAATATCTTTTTGTTATCAATAGTGGTGCGACCCTATCCTCCCTAGGCAGGGACTATCAGGGTGCTGTCTCCTCCAGGTCTACCAGCTCTGTGGGTATAGATGGGGTTCCCTTCTCCTCCCCATATACGCCGCCCCTTCTTTTATGTTTTCCTGATGACCCTACGCTTGATACATTGCAAATATCCTACTCATTTGTATATATGTCCGAATGCTCTTTTAATTTGCTGGGCCGCGATCTCATGAGCATTCTGGGGTTTCAAATCTCTTTCCAGGGCTCGAGCATGACCATTCAAACGTGCGACACCTCCTCTGTTTCTCTGTTGTCATTGCAAGCGCAGCCCTTGCCTTTTAACGTTAATTTGGCATGCGTGGCGAGTTCCACCTCGCCCCTGTACTCGACACGCTGCCCACCAATCTTTGGGCAGAACATAAGAATGACGTGGGTTGTGTGGACTGCGTCCCGTATGAAGCTACCATGAAGCACATTTCGCCCGTGTACATCCGACAATACCCCTTATCGCCTCAAAAATGTTGGGTATCGACACCATTTTGGCCGCTCTTCTGGAACAGGGTATCATCGTGCCATGCACAAGCCCTTATAACACTCCTGTGAACCCGGTTCCCAAGCCGGACGGTTCTTGGCGCCTAACCCAGGACCTCAGAAAAATGAATGAGCTCATCATCCCAGTCTCGCCGGTCGTCCCAGACATGCCCTCTATTATGGCTTCCATTCCTTGCGACCATACCCATTTCTCCGTGATTGACCCGTGCTCGGCGTTTTTTAGTATCCCTGTTGAGCCCAACACACAGCCCCTCTTCGCTTTCACACACCGGCAGCGACAGTACACGTGGACTAGATTACCTCAAGGGTTCATAGACTCTCCTGCTGTTTTCTCGGCTGTGGTTAGGGATGCACTGGGGTCTCTCGACGTTCCCGTGGGTTCCTGTGTCCACTCCTACGCTGACGACCTCCTGGTGTCCGGCCTAACTTATGAACTGTGTCTTGATGCAACCGTTCAACTGCTCCTCTTACTGGAAAAGAAGGGTTTCAAGGTTTCAAGGCCCAAGCTACAATTTTGCCTACTGACTGTCATATACCTGGGCTACGAACTCTCTCACGGGACAAAACGCCTTACTCAGGATCGCGTCAAGATCATAGTGGACACTCAGAAGCCTGCCACGAAACAGGCGCTCCTTGCTTTCCTGGGCCTCATTAACTACTGCCGCCAATGGATCCCGGACTGTTCCTTTTATGACAAACGTTTACGCTCTGCCGTGGCTCACACTGACCCTCTCCACCAACCCTTGGTCTGGACTGAGGACATGCTGGACGTGTTCAAAGCACTGAAGTCGGCCCTATGCTCCGCGCCGGCTCTCGGGCTCCCGGACTACACCAAACCCTTTCACCTCTATGTCGCGCACCAGGCCGGCACGGCTTCTGGGGTTTTGGCTCAGAACCACGGGGGGGACTGAGACCCTGTGCTTTCCTCTCCAAAACTTTAGATACTGTAGCTCAGGGTTTACCTGCCTGTCTCCGCGCTGTCGCTGCCAGTGCGGTGTTAGTTCTCGAAGCAGAAAAAATAGTGCTCTCCCATCCAATCGTTTTACACACCAGCCATCAGGTTAGGCATATCCTTAATACTCTGTCCACACAACACATGTCTTCTCAACGTCGCTCAGGTTACGAGGCCATCCTTTGTGCTACTGATAATCTAACCATCTCTTGTTCCTCTTCCCTAGATAACATGGCCCAGGCCCTACAGCGCCTGCTTAATGCTCAGGATGACTGCGAACCGTTGGAACATGACTGCATGGACACCATTGTCCATGACACCAGTATTAGGTCCGACTTATTATCCACGCCTCTCTCCACAGGTCTCTCCCTGTTTGTAGATGGGTCATGCTCGAAACCCTCCGACGGAGTTTTCCTCTGCGGCTACGCGGTATGTTCCTTACCGGACCAAGTTTTGGAAGCGTACTCGCTCCCCTTTAATTCCGCCCAAGCAGCGGAGTTATACGCGCTCACTCGGGCATGCACTCTCGCTTCCGACCAGGATGTTACTATATACACGGACTCTCGTTACGCTTTCGGGGTGGCGCACGATTTCGGCCGTATCTGGCAATCTCGTGGTTTCACTGCTGCTGACGGTAAGCACATTTCACATTCCACCTTAGTCCAGGATCTTATTGTGTCCTGCAATCTCCCGCTCCGTTTAGCAATCGTAAAGACCTGCGGTCATTCCTCTGACCACACTGATGAGGCACGAGGTAACTCTTTGGCTGACCGCACAGCTAAACAGGCTGCCTTGCTCGGCTCCATGCCGCCGTTCCTGCAGCCCGCGCTGGTGTCAACCTCACACATGCTTAGCGCCCTCCTCCCTGACTTGGATCTGAAATCCCTTCAGTCCTCGGCGTCCACAGAAGACACTGATTTTTGGTCTTTGCATGGCTCTCAACTTTCGGGGGACGGCATTCTACTCGATTCGACCGGTCGCTTATGTCTGCCCACGCACTGTCTTCCTTTCCTCGTCCGCGAGTTTCACGGGCCTACACATCGCGGTCGAAGAGGGGTGGTGACAGATATGGAAAAAGATTTCTGTATACGACAACTAGCCTCTACGGTGCACAGCATTCTGCACAAATGCCTGATTTGTGCACAGAACAATGTGTCCAAACCACATGCATCACATCAGCATCTGCCGAAACCAGATACTCCCTTCCAGGAGTGGCAGATAGATTTTACTCACATGCCCCGGCAGGGCCCCTTTAAATATCTATTGGTTATCGTGGATAAATTTTCCCGGTGGGTCGAAGCTTTCCCGTGTGGGAATGAAAACGCCCGAGTAGTGGTTCAAAAGTTATCACAGGAAATTATTCCCAGATATGGCCTCCCGTTGGGAATTGATTCGGACAAAGGCACACCATTCACCTCAAAAGTCACTCAACTGTTGGCCCAAGAGCTAAAGATCAATTGGTGTTTCCATGTCCCATATCACCCTCAGTCCTCCGGAATCGTGGAACGAACAAACAGAACAATTAAAGGGAAATTACGGAAGGCAATGCACATCACTGGATCAAGAAATTGGGTTTCAGTACTACCCGTGGTTTTGGCGGATCTGCGAATGACCTCGCAGGTGGCCTTAGGGAATCTATCTCCTTACGAAGTAATAATGGGAAGACCCTTTCCCGCTCCTTGGAGGAAGGGAAAACAGGCTTTGGGGATGGAAGATTTAGATATACACATGAGCGAGTATGCCGTGGGCCTTGTTAAGGTCCTAAATGACTATTGGGAACGCACTAATCAGAATACTTCGGTCCCAGCCGATGCAAGCACTCATGCCTTCAAGGTAGGAGACAAGGTGCTGGTCAAGAAATTTGCAAAACTAAATTCCTCTTTGGGAGACTCTCCTTACAGTGAGCCCACGGAGATACTCGCTGTTACTCATACCGCCGTACTAACTGACCTCTTTCCACAGTGGATCCATGCTACCAGACTGAAGAAAAGTCCGCAATGACGTATTAAGTGCACTTTGTATTTGCGAAATTTTTTGTTCTCATTTACTTATCTTTCAGGTCTCGAGATACCAGCCCTTCTGGGGTGAATGACTTACTCGTCTTGACCTGATCCACATACCTAAGTATCACCACCACATCCTCTCGCACACGGGTCAGATAACGCCCATTTAAAATCCATGTTATGTATATACCCCAGCACGGGACAATTACACCACTTACAAAAAATGCGTGATGTAGCGGACCAACTGCGATGCGACGAAAGTCCAAACTATGGCTGGGAATTCCCCCACTCTCTTTTCGGCATGTTTACCCCGTATTTAACCATGCTTGTTCCCGTATGTATGTGTTTGTTGTTGGTTTGTGTGTTTGGACCCTGTATTTTTAGGTGTTTGATGACTCGAATCTGGGTCCTGGCCAGTTCCTTCAGCGAACCCCGATGTGCCCGCCTGCCCTCCGCCTCTGTCGATGACTGTGGACCCGGGAGTGCGTCGTGTGGATACATCCGGCGATGACTACGGACCCAAGAATACGTCGTGTGCGTGTGTAATGCTTGGATACATCTGGACGGGAAGGCTACCGGAGCCCTGAGGTACGTGGGCGAAGGGCGATGGGGCCCCGCCTGCCCTTCAAGCACCAACCTCGGCGCAACCACGGCCTGGTTTCTTCCCTACGGTGTCCAACATTCCACACGAAGAAAAAACCACCTCTGGAATGCCACAAGAAAGAGAGGGATCCGGCGTGCCGCTACAGAATTTATACATATTTCATAGTATAAAAAGAGGGGATTGAAGGAATAAATTGATAGGGTAAATGAGATGCAACTATGTGTGTATTGTAAATAAGACGCAACTATGTGTGTATTGGAAATGAGACGCAACTATGTGTATTGGAAGTGAGACGCAACTATGTGTGTATTGTAACTTCTGTGTATCTAAAGCTTCCTTTTGGCTTATAATTGTGACTTGTGCGCCAGGCACATGAAACTGTTGGGTGGGTGTTCCTGTGTCGTGTTTCGGTTCGGGTGTGGGATTCAGAAAGTAACAATGTATAACAATGAGGAAATGCTTTGAAATGTAATTAGCCAAGTGTTAAGCGCCTCAGGGCACAGACATGTATATGGAAATGCTTTATCCCCAAGTGTTACGTACCGCAATGCACAAACATATATGTTAATGCTTTATGAACATGCAATTACTGCTTTGCACGCATATCCCTCTGTATAAATAAGCGGACACTGCATGTGTTCGATGAGCTTCCGATGAATAAACCAGACTGATTTCACTCGTGTGGTTGCTCGTCTGTTGCTCCCGGAGCGCTCTCAGACGTTGAGATACAGGAATCCAGGTCGTGCAGATTTAACTAGGAACTTACACGAAGAAAGTTCTAACACTGACTTTCGTAAAAAGTAGCTGCCAAGTCGTCAGCGTGTTTCTGGGGACAAGTAGCAAGCATTTCCGCGTCCCGGTTAATCTTCTCCGGAAGAGACCAATTGTGACACTACCCTACGGGGATAAGATATAATGATGATGATTAGTTTACCATGTGGCCTGATGGTAAGGGGCACTGGATTGCTGATCCTAAGGTTTGGGGTTCAAGTCCCACTGTCCCCCCCAGTGCAGCTAACTGGGTTGTCTAAGGCGGTCCATGTCTCTCACTGTCTATGGTGAGAAGTTCATGTAAAAGAACCATTGAACTTTCGTAAAGGGTAGCTGCAAAGTCGTCAGTGTGTTTCTGTCCCTTGCTAAAAAGGGTTGTGACAGGAAGGGCATCCGACATAAAAACCTCTGCCAAATCAAACGTGCGAATCAGGTGATTCACTGTGGCGACTCCCGAGTAAAAGGAAAAAGCCGAAAGGAAGACAGACATTCTTATAAATACATAATGCTAAATTAATTCATTATACATTAGGGTTTAGGATTAGGTTTAGGGTTAGGGTTAGGCTTTGGGTTAAAATTGTTAAAGTTTTTTATCCTCATCATCATCATCATCATCTTCTTCCGCTTAGTCCAGGGTCGGGCCGTGGGGGCAGCAACCTTAGCAAAAAGGTCCAGACGTCCCTCTCCCGAGCCACTTCCTCCAACTCTCCCGGGGGGACACCGAGGCGGTCCCAGACAAGCCGAGAGACATAGTCCCTCCAGCGTGTTCTAGGTCGACCCCGGGGTCTTTTCCCCGTTGGACATGCCCGAAACACCACACCAGGGAGGCGTCCGGGGGGCATTCTGACCAGATGCCCGAGCCACCTCAACTGGCCCCTCTCAATGCGGAGGAGCAGCGGATCGACTCCGAGCTCTCCCCGGATGGCGGAGCTTCTCACCCTATCTCTAAGGGAGAACCCCGCCACCCGGCGAAGGAAGCTCATTTCAGCCGCTTGAATCCGTGATCTTGTTCTTTCGGTCATCACCCAAAGCTCGTGACCATAGGTGAGGGTTGGAACGTAGACTGGTAAATTGAGAGCTTCGCCTTGCGGCTCAGCTCCTTCTGCACCACGACGGACCGGTACAGGCACCGCTTAACAGCAGAGGCTGCAGCGATCCGTCTGTCGATCTCTTGCTCCATCCTTCCCTCACTCGTAACCAAGACCCCAAGATACTTAAACTCCTCCACTTGGGGCAGGACCTCATTCCCGACCCGGAGGGTGCATTCCACCCTTGTCCGACTGAGAACCATGGCCTTGGAGGTACTGATCTTCATCCCGGCTGCTTCGCACTCAGCTGCGAATCGCTCCAATGAGAGCTGGAGGACCTGACTTGATGAAGCCAAAAGGACAACATCATCCGCAAAAAGCAGAGATGATAGCCGATGGCCACCGAACCAGAACCCCTCATCACCTCGACTGCGCCTAGAAATTCTGTCCATAAAAATTATGAACAGAATCGGTGACAAAGGACAGCCTTGGCGGACTCCAACTCCCACTGGAAACGAATCCAACCTGCTGTTACCAATACGGACCAAACTCTGGCTCCGGTGATACAGCGACCGAATAGCTCATAGCAACGGATCCGGAACGCCGTACTCTCGGAGCACGCCCCACAAGATCGTTCGAGGGACACGGTCGAAAGCCTTCTCCAAATCCACAAAGCACATGTGGACAGATTGGGCAAACTCCCATGCCCCCTCCAGAATCCTGTGGAGCGTATAGAGTTGGTCAAGAGTGCTGCGGCCAGGACGAAAACCACATTGTTCCTCCTGAATCCGAGGTTCAACTATCGGTCGGATCCTCCTCTCTAGTACCCCTGCATAGACTTTCCCAGGTAGGCCGAGGAGTGTGATTCCCCGATAATTGGAACACACCCTCCGGTCCCCCTTCTTAAAAATTAGAACCACCACCCCAGTTTGCCAATCCAGAGGTACAGCCCCTGATGACCACGCGATGTTGCAGAGACGTGTCAACCAAGACAGTCCTACAACATCCAGAGCCCTGAGATATTCCGGGCGGATCTCGTCCAACCCCGGAGCTCGACCACCGAGGAGCTTTTTGACAACCTCAGTGACCTCCACTCCAGTGATGGGCGGACCCTCACCCGAACCCCCAGGGTCTTCCTCTTCCTCGGAGGGCGTGTTGGTGGGATTGAGGAGGTCCTCAAAGTATTCCCTCCACCTCTCAACAACATCCCCAGTCAAGGTAAGCAGCTCCCCACCTCCACTGTAAACAGTGTTTGTGAAGAACTGCTTCCCCTCCTGAGGCGTCGGATGGTGGCCCAGAACCTTTTTGAGGCCAACCGATAATCACTCTCCAGGCCCTCACCGAACTCCTCCCACGCCCGAGATTTTGCATCTGCGACAGCCTCGGCTGCAGCACGTTTGGCCTGCCGGTACCCGTTTGCTGCCTCAGGAGTCCCACAGGCTAATAAAACCTGATAGGCCTCCTTCTTCAGCTGGACGGCCCCCTTCACCGCAGGTGTCCACCACCGGGTTCGGGGATTACCGCCACGACAAGCACCGACGACCTTACAGCCACAGCTATGGGCTGCCGCCTCAGCAATGGAGGCACGAAACATGGCCCATTCGGATTCCATGTCCCCCGCCTCCTCCGGAACGTGGTTGTAGCTCTGCCGGAGGTGGGAGTTAAAGGCCTCTCGGACAGGGGAGTCAGCCAAACGTTCCCAGCAGACCCTGATTACACGTTTGGGCCTGCCAGGTCTGGAAGGCAACCTTCCCCACCACCGAAGCCAACTCACCACCAGGTAGTGATCGGTAGACAGCTCAGCTCCTCTCTTCACCCGAGTGTCCAGAACATATGGTCGCAAGTCCGATGACACGACTACAAAGTCAATCATCGAACTGCGACCTCGGGTGTCCTGGTGCCAAGTGCACTTATGGACATATGGTGTTCGTGATAGACAAACTATGACGAGCACAGAAGTCCAACAACGAAACACCATTCGGATTCAGACTGGAGAGGCCGTACCGACCGATCACACCCTTCCAGGTCACACTATTGTTGCCCACACGGACGTTGAAGCGACGAGCGAGTCTCCCGAGGGAGCGTTCTCCAACACCCCCCCCAAAGACTCCAAAAAGGGTGGGTACTCTGAACTGTCATTTGGTGCATAAGCACAAATAACAGTCAGGACCCATCCCCCCACCCGAAGACGGAGGCAAGCTACCCTTTCGTCAACTGGGGAGAACCCCAACATTTGGGCACTGAGACGGGGGACAACAAGAATACCCACACCGGCTCGCCGCCTCTCCCCATGAGCAACTCCAGAATAGAAGAAGGTCCAGCCTCTTTCGAGATGGATGGTTCCATGCCCAAGCTATGCGTTGAGGTGAGCCCGACTATATCTCGTCGGTATCTTTTCACCTCACGCACCAAATCAGGCTCCTTTCCCGCCAGAAAGGTGACATTCCATGTCCCGAGGGTCAGAGTAAGTAGCCTAGGATCGGTCTGACAGAACCCATGCCTTTGGCTGCCACCCAACTCACACTGCACCCGACCCCTAAAACTGTTGGATATTGATGATTAAATTCATGTAATTTAGTAATCTTATGCTGCCCTCTGTGGGTCATATTGTTGTAAGTTTTTGGTGCCACCTTGTGGTTTTTTTCAATAAAGTTCTCAGTTGTTTTTTTGGATCCTCATGAAGGAAGACTGTTTGCCTGTTTTCTCTGCCCATGTTTGGGAATTTAGGTAGTTTCCTGAACAATTGCTTACATGTGAGCGAGGCTTAAGTAATACAGAAACAATTAAGGTGAGCAGAACACTGGCAGACCTTGCTATCAGCATCAGTGGTAGTCAGCTTAAGCAAGACAAAGAAGTTAATGTGCAGCATTTTCACAGAGGCACTGAGAGAGAGAGAGAGAGAGAGAGAGCTAATGGACGAAAATAACCAAATCTTTTTCAGGATGCATGATGATGATTTATTGAATTTTTTGTGCAGCAGTTTTGTAAAGATGAAAAAACAAAAAACTACATTAAAATCTACAGCATTGTTTCTATAAATATGTTAAAGTGCAAACACTGGCTCACAGCCCTATAACCACATTAAAAGAGTGATCTGAAGGTCTAGCTCATCTGATCAGTTATTTTATAATAAATTAAAATAAAATTAAATGATATGGCACAGAACATGCAGCTCAACGGAGAAGCTTCATCAGTGGAGCTTTTTCTCCTGATTTATTCATTAGAGTACAGACCCGCCCCGCTTTTTAATTTGTTTATTCAAGTAATTAAATTAAATTATCACGATGGTGAGATGTGTGACCTTTTGAAAGAGATGTTCAGGATCACTCTTTTAAATCACACGAGAATAAAATCATTCTTCATTTCTGACAAAAATTCCCAAAAACTTCCAAGGAGAGACTTCAGGACGTGTCCTTCAGCACATCTCCGGCAGCATCTTAGCAGCTCTGCAGCGTAGTACTTTCAGGAAACTATCAATCTTGTGCGAGTCCCTACGGAAGCACGACAGCAGGAAGTGGAAATTGGCCAGGCGAGAGACATTGTCCTGTCCCAGATCATTAATGTTGAATGGGAGAGAGGACAGAGACTCAGAGGACGAGCCCATCTGAAAAAAGAGAGAGTATTATTATTATTTGTTGGAGACATTTACACAGGAAGTAATGTGAAGTTTTGTAATTATCTGTCAAAGGTAATAATCTGGGGCAGTGGTGGTCTAGTGGTATAGGGCCCTGGATCGCTGATCCAAAGTTTGGGGGTTCAAGTCCCATTCTCCACAAGGTTGTCACTGTCCCCCCAGTGGAGCTAACTGGGTTATCAAAGGCCGGCCATGTCTCTCACTGTCTGTGGTGTGAGGCATGTAAAAGAACCATTGCTGACTTTCGACAGGAGTAGCTGCAAAGCCGTCAGCGTGTTTCCGCCCTGCGATGGCCTGGCGTTCTGTCCAGGGTGTACTCTGCGCTCGCCCGAAGTTGGCTGGGATGGGCGCCAGCCTCCCCGCAACCCAAGTTAGGGTTAAGCGGGTACAGAAAATGAATGAATGAATGAAAGGTAATCATCTCTAAAAGAACATTAGGATAACTGACTGCTCCAAATTGCCCCTAGGTGTGAGTGTGAATGATGTGTGTTGCCCTGAGATTGACAAGCTCAGAGTGGTTTGAGATCTGACCTCCATGACACTGTGAGCTCTATCACTGTGAATGGGATTAAATGTTTCAGTAAATGAATGAATGAAGGAATGAATGGTGTAAAATGTGAATGAAGTACAACATGTGGAGTAGCTGGTGTGGTGGTGGTGGTGGTGGTGGAGCATTGGGGGGTTTTAATATTAAAAGGATTAATAATTTAGATTTTAAACACACAGTCTCAGCTCCACAGTGTAATGATGCATACCTTGTGGACAAGGTGATCAAGGCCGGCTCCCAGGCTGTGGGTGTGGTCCTGCAGTTCTCTTGTCTTGGTGTTGATGGAATTGCGCTCAGGATGGGGCAGACTGATGGCCTCAGATGACAGCAGAGCCAGAGGATCTGACCAGGCCATGAGCAGAGAACGAACCAGAGACAGGAGTTCATTCTCCTGCAGTACCCAGAGGAACCGGAGAACATAAGTCAAGAACAGAACATCTCTTACACCCTCTAGTGGTCAGCTGCGGCATG